>JANEHK010000905.1:0-15506 GCA_025960845.1 Tachycineta bicolor | reverse complement strand
AAAAAAAAAAAAAAAAGAACCAGTCCCACATGACCCAGAGAGTGTAGGACCAAACCCAGTACTGGTAATAGGGCAAAGCTGGACAAACATTACAAACAGCAGTGGATCAGGAGAATTAACAGTGCCTCAGGCTGATGCCTCTGAAAATTGGTTCAACCACTCTCCTTGGTTAACCACACTGCTTTCTACTATTGTGGGGCCAGTAATTCTGTTGGCGCTCGGGCTTACCTTTAGACCATGTATATTTAATAAACTAATTACTATAGTGAAAAGCCGGCTAGAAGCAGCACACCTTATGCTCCTTAGAACTAAGTATGACCTGATACCTGAAGAAGAAAATTTAGAAACTTTAGAGTTAGCTAGACAAGAACTGCAAAGATACAGTGAACAAAAATAAGTAAGAACAAGAGAAATGGGGGAATTGTGATAAGCATAAACTGTTTTTGTTCACTGGAGGTTAAATAACTCAAAATAACAAGAAGTTACTATGTTACTATTTAAGCTTATAGAAAAGCCATGTGCAAGCATGCTCTTGCTCAATCCTTTGTTTTCTGCTCCTTAATCAGCTTTAAGTTTCAGGAACTCAAGCTTAGTTACCATATCAGAAAGAAGACACTAAGATACTAGAGAATGATTACCACTCTTCATCTCTGCGACCATCGGGAGGCAGAAAACGACCCCCTAACAACACGCCGCACATACGCAGAGTACTACGGGAAAGACACGTCAATCGGAGGAAAAAACAAGATAAAAGAGGGACTGAAAACTTGCCCAAGTGCGGCAGTTGGTGAAGCGCAGACTTCCCTGTCGCCCAGCGCTGTATTTGCCTTTGCCTTGCCTGCTGCAATCTAATAAATTCCTATTGGAACTTTTCTTTGTGTCCATAGTCTATTACATTCTCCACTCCACTGAGCACAGAGTTCATTTTCCCTATATAATGGTCTTTTGCTTGAGGCCGTGGGCACCTGGAAAAGAGGAATGGTTCTTTTCTGTGGGAAGGAAACCATAGAACCTCATTGTTTTGAAGGCAGATGAGAGGCATTCACCAGAGACCAAGGCAAGCCAGACCTGTTTGTCCAAAGCAACTTTTTTTCTGAGAGGAACCTTTGGATAGGTGGGGAGTTTGGAGGTGGATTTCCATTTCAGCCATGGGTGCCTGTACCAGAATGACAATTCTCCTCCACAGGAAGGAAGGCAGAGCCCCAGTGTTTCAACGGCTGATTAGAGGCAGCCCCAAGGAGGCTGAGGCCAATGCCAGCAAGATCTGTTTGTCTTGGCTGCTTCTGTCTGGTAGCAATCCTTGGATAAAAGAGAATTTGGGACGTCAATTTCCAGTTTTGTTCATGCGTGACTGGACAGGAAGAACAGTTCTTTTCCATAGGAAGGAGCTCTGTGTTTCAAAGGCAGATGCATTGCTGCGGGCCATGCCAGGATGTCCCAACAGTAGCAGCTCGCAACTCTTAGAAACAACTGTGCATATGCTGTTTTGATTTTCTTCCTAAGTACGTCATCACTGAGGTGTTACCAACAACTCTAATTGCGCCAGCAGCTTGTCCATCTTCAGAGCAATCAGAGATTTGCTCTGCTGGACATGGTGGAAGCTTCCAGCAGATTCTCACAGATGCCAACTCTGTGGCCTCTCCTGCTACCAAAAACCAGGCCATGTAAACAATACAGCCTCAGAGTGTCAAAATGGGCTCCACAATTCCATGAGGCCCCTTAGTGTCACAATGGTCTCTTTTGGCTCCCCAGTGTCAGAATGGCACCTTGGATTCATGAAGCCCTGAAGTACAGAATGGTGCCTTGATTCCCTTGGGCCCCTCACTGTTACAGGAGTTCTCAGTTCCATGGAGCCCTGTAGTGTCACAATGGTCTCCTTGGTTCCATGAGGTCATGCAATGTCACAATGGCCCCTTGGTTCCAATGGGTCACAAAGTGTCAGAGTGGTCTCCATGGTTCCATAAGGGCCCACAACGTTTCCATGGACTTTTGGTTCTATGAGCTTTTGCACTGCCAACAACAGTTTCCTTTGGTTCCGCAATGTCACAAGGGATCCTTTGTTCCATGAGGTTCAGTGGTCTAACATGGACGCTGTCCTAGGGTAACTTTATGATGCTTGTATCCCCAATCGTCTGTTCTGTTTCTGCTGTATATTGAGTCCTGTGCCTTTAAGACTGGTTCTAAGAGCAAGGAGAAGCGCAGAGTTTGTTTTGAGAAAACTGCCTGACTCCTCCACATTCTTCTGCGGACGGTGTGTTCGGCAGAGGCTTGGAGACACTGCAGGACAGAGATCTTTTTGCTTTTAGTTAGTTTCAGCTAGCTAGGGCAGAGAAGTTCCCTGGACTGTTTTTTCCTTTCCTTTTTCTTGGAACTGTTTAAACCTGCTCTGGACTGAAAAGCCAGGGGAGCACTGGGGGCTGCACCTGCGGCCCACTGGGGCCTGGACCTCGGCATTTTCCAGCAGCGCCGGAGGGACTGGGACTGAGGAGAGACTGAGAGAAAGCCGAGCTCCACCCATGGCAAGGACTTTCTCAATCTGCCATCTCACTCCAGAACGAGAGGTTTTATTGTTTCATATTATTCATCCTTTATACTTGTATGCACTTTATTTGTTTAGTAAAATAGTTTTTTCCACTTTTCTCCACAAAGGTTTTTTTTTCCGGACTGGTTGGAGGGAGGGGCCACTTGGGTTTGCCTCCCAGAGGGATCCTATATTTGGATTTTCCCCCAAATTTGTCTCCAAACCAGGACAGACGCCTTGATTCCATGAGGTTCTGTAGGGTCACAATGGACCCCTTTGTTCTGAGGCCCTCCTGTGTAACAATGGAGCCACAGTTCCATGAGGTTCTGTAGAGTCACCATGGTCTCTCCGGTTCCACAAGGCCTTGCTGTGCCCCAATGGCCCCTTGGTTCCATGAGGTTCCGTACTGTCAACAATGATCTCCTTGGTTCCACAGTGTCATAATGGACCCTTGGTTCCAAGAGGTGCCTGGCGTCCCACAGCCCCTCACAGACTTTTAGAGCCCCTTCTGGCCCTCACAAACCTTCACCTTCACAGCCCCTTACAAACACTTTATGGCCCCTCACATGACCTCAGAGCCGCTCAGATCCCCTTAAAGCCCCTCACAGCCCTCATGGCACCTAAAATCCTATGACAGCCCCTCACAGCCCTTCATGTCCCCTCAAATCCCCTCAAATCCCCTCACATCCCCTCACAGCCCCTCACAGCCGTAGGCATGGGCTCCTCCCAAAGGAGAAGGGGTCGGGCCCTGCTTGTTCTCCTTTCATTTCGGTCCCTTCCCAGCCATGAGTAAAGAAAGGCTGAAATGGAGCCTTTCCCCAGCGTTCCCCTCGGGGTTCATTGCGGCTGAAGCCGTGTGCTGGCGCTGGCCCCAGCGCGAACATCCCTGCAGCCGCCCAGGCCTTTGCTGTCCCCCCGTGTCCATTCCCTGTGCCCGAGTCCCGCCCGGCTCTGGCAGCAGCAGGAGCCGCAGCGCAGCGGGCGCCGGCCCGGCCCAGCCGGGGCTCCCGGGCAGGAGCAGCAGCAGCGCCGGCCCCTTCCCACCTGCTCCTGCCTCGGCTTCCAAGGGCTTTTTCCAGCTGAATGCTGGAGTGGAGCAACAACCACCCACAAACAGCCCTGATTCCTCAGGGCCCGGCTGTGCTGCCCTGACCCAGCCTCCAGAGAAAGAAAGGATCGGGTTCCAGCGCTGTTTTCAGCACTGTTTTATTCACCCTGAGGCGACAGCAGGAGGCTGCTGCTGCCTTTGCCTTGGGAACTGTAGATCCTGGCTGCTCTTGTCCCTCCTCTGGTTGCCACTTGAATTCTATCCATAAAACTGCAATTGCCTTTTTTGATCAGTGCCACCCAGAGAGCTTTCACAACAGGAAACTCTGTCATCTTGAGCAGCAGATCCTCAAATATTCACAAGTCCCTGAGCACAAAGTTGAGGAGAATTAAAGCCACACAGGCAACATTTGCAGCACTCAAACACAGCCCTGTTGCTGCTGCTGCTGAAATAGAATCAATTGACAGAGGCCATCTCAGAAATTGCTTATGGAGTGTCAAATATAATGAAAAAATCCATCAGAAAAAAGAGAAAGCAGAATTTATTGACTCACTTCATTGTTTCCTCTGAGCAGCAGCACAATGTGGAGATGCCCAGAGGCATTTCCAGCTGCTGCTGATCCCAGCTGGAGCCCAGCTGCTGCCCAGTCCCAGCAGGAACCCGAGCCCAGCCCGGGGAGCTCCCGCAGTGTCAGGAGCTCAGCGCACGCAGGGCCAGGCCCAGAGCCCCGAGCACGGCCGCCGATTGTGGGGCAGCGACGCAGGCAGAACATCCTGCGGCCCAAACCTCCTGCTCCTGACACACAGTGCCCATCGTTCTCTCCCTCCTCCTCTCCCAGCATGAAACAAATTCCAGCTTGGAGGAGGTTTCCGCAGAGAGAGCTCGGACTCCTCTTTCAGCCTGAGTGTCCCTGCAGAGGAACAGGGCATCTTTCAGGCAGTTCCACAAGCTCAGGCTTCTCATTTCATGAGCCATCTGGGATGAAAATGGCATTTTGCAGAAAGACAAAAGCAGAGGGAATGGATTTGAAATTATTAGAAAAAATAACCATTCTTACAGACCAACTTCACCAAGTCACTCCCTGCATTTCTCCTTTTCAGATTCTTTCAGTCATCTCCTTGCAGAGGTTCACTTTGTTCTGGTGCTTCTCATGAACTGATTGTACTCTTGATTTAGATCAGTGCAAGAGATGTAGAATCATCTGAACTGGACACAGAAACAAACTCCCTCTGTCAGCCCATTTTCATTCTCTAGATCACTTTCCAGGCATCCATGGAGATGTTGGAATGATTTTCACACAACTCCACTCCAGGCTGCAGTCTCTGGAAATTCTTTCTCTGCATTCAGCCAGGCTTGTATTCCCTAACAATTCCTGGAACAATTCCTGTTTTCTTAGGGTAGAACAGTGACAATGAAAACCATGGCACAACTCCCCAGTCCACCAGGAAAAGGAAGAACAAGTTGTAAAGTTCTCCAAACATTTGTCCTGCTTTGCTGCAAGAGCCGTGTGTACACACGGCGTGGAAAGCCAAGAGGAGCTGCAGTTGGTGGCACATCTTGTGACAGGAGATGAACCTCATTCTCCAGGAAAGGTTCTTGAAAAGAGCAGACAGGACTGTGGAGAAGATTCCTGGAAAACTGAAATAGCTTTCCAGAAGTGAAAAGAAAATGAAAAGAAAAAAAAAAAAAAAAGATTTATTCCTCAATTTATTTCTATGCTCCATTTTTCATGGTGAATTACTTCACCATCCCATTGATTCCAAATGGATCGCACCTCTAAGACCGATGACTTAGTGAGTTTTAGACACTGCAAAATAATATGAGCTACGCACAGTTTGCTGTATCCTGTTTTTGTTGGAAAGCAGTGCTGGAGACTCAAGTGCAGTGCTTGGGTCGGGCACAAATCCTAGAGGCAGGGAATGCGCCCTGACGGTGTCTGAGCCTCAGCAGGGACAATGCACAGCAGCGTTGCTGTGCTGGGTTCCCATGGAACCATGCCAGGAGCAGCTGCTGAGGTCAGAAGCCATGGCAGCCACCACCCTGCTCCAAAGGCCCTTGGCAGTGTGGGCTCCTGCCCTGGCTCTGTGTGCCAGGAGCCGGCAGCGCTGGGTGCAGGGAGCCCAGGGAGGGCACAGAAATGCTGGGCTGAGAAATGCTGGGGGGACAGCGAGAGGGGCGTGTGCAGCCAGCCAGGGCACAGGAGCAGCACACACAGGGGCACAGCTTGCAGGACAGATGGCCAAGGGCTGGGCAGGGCTGGCAGGGCCACAGGCACCCAGGCCTTTGTCCCCTGGGCTCTGGCAGCGCCTCTGGAGGCCCCACAGAAGGAACTTTCCTTTCAGCGGCTGCACTTTGGTCCTCCCTGGCCCCTCCCTGAGCAGGCTGGCAGGGGTTGCAGTTTGATGACATTTGTCCTTGCTGTCCCTCCCAGCCCACTGCCCCACAAACAGCCCCGAGGCACCCGTGAGGGACAGGCCCTGCTGTGCCAGGCCTGGGCTCAGGGCTTGGCCTTTCTGCTTCCTCCAGCCAAAACCCAGGCCTTGCTGAGCCCTGCAGTTCCTGCTGCTGTGCCCCAAGCTCGCTCGGCAGGTGTTGGAAAGGGACTTGAGGTACCTCGATCCCCTCGGGTGGTGCATGGGAGAAAAGAAAAAACTTCTCAGGAGGGTGGGGACCAAACTTTTAGTTGCAAAATTCAGAGAATGAGATACTTGGCTGTGATCACGACACGCAAAGCAACCACATGGAGATGGGAGATTTCGCAGGGCAGAGAGCTCCTCCGAGAGAGCCCAAGGCAGAGCCAAGGCCTAGAGCCCCTCTGCCTGTTTATTTCTTACTTTTTATACTTTTGTGGGTCTGGCTGTGGATTGGCTTCTGGAGTTTTCACCTCCCAGCCAAATGGCCAGACC
This sequence comes from Tachycineta bicolor, assembly GCA_025960845.1. Classification (NCBI taxonomy): domain Eukaryota; kingdom Metazoa; phylum Chordata; class Aves; order Passeriformes; family Hirundinidae; genus Tachycineta; species Tachycineta bicolor. The sequence continues at coordinate 9,031 of JANEHK010000905.1, read as the reverse complement.
AACTGTCAGTTACAATTGTTTTCAGGTCAGAAATATGCAAACAAAGGACAGGGAATGAAAAACAAAGAATTTGTTTAGGTTACATATGTGGGAAAAGGCAAAAACTGCTTCTAATATTGTACAGAAGCTAAAAAGACTGACTCCATCTTATGATCAATCAAAAGGCTTTAAAAAAATCAGAAAAACCAGGGTGACACTTGGGTAATCTTAAAGCAACATGGAATTGCAGTACATCACTTCAGAACGCACTGACTGAGCAAACTCTAAGCAGTCCAACTTCCAGTTCTCCAGATTTTGAGAAGAGGAAGTCAGGAGGAGAGAGCGAAGGAGACAGAGATCCACAGTCGCCCTTGGATCCAGCACTATCACAGCTGCTGTGAGCTCCGGGGCCGTGGGACATGTCAGTGTCACAGCCGTGTCACAGCCTCACCTGCTCTGGTCCCTCTCATAGGTGGGGTTTTTGGGGTGCCAGGGGCTTGGCAGCCACTTTGGGGCTGGACCAGAGGCTGCAGTGGCTGGGGCTGGGGTGGTGACCGCCCCACCTACACAGAACTTGCCCTGGCCGCCAAACACACACTGGAGATGTCGGGGGCCATTCATCATTTCTCTGCTCTCCAGCACCAAGGCAAATGGACTCTGCCTGCAGCTCTGAGCTCATGCCCAAGGCAACCTCCCCTGGCAATGGGGGTCCATGGAGCAGCTCTCAGGAAACCACTCAAGAGCTGGGGAGTAGCCCATGACCACCTCAGAAATGTGGGACACCCTAAAATTTATTTAGGAATGTGGACTATCCAAAAACTCACTCAGGAACCAGCTCCCTGTCCCTTGGTCATTCCCAGCCTTGGGTTGTCTCATTCCAGACCCAACCCCACCTCCCTAGTCTCAACCCCAACCCATCCCACCCCTCCTGGACATCAATACCCCCTTCCCAAGCTCTATTTCCCCAATTTCACACCTCCCAAACCCCATCCCACCCTTCCTGTCCCACCTAATGCCCTCCTCACTCCTCCTGATTAGTATCCCACTTCGCCCAATCCCCTTCCAACCCCATCCCTCCCTGAGAGGCAGTGCAGTCAAGTAATTTCCAGGTGAGGTTGAGTAGTTTTAGCATTGCATGGTTTTGAGGTGACAGATCAAACCCTCTCATCTTTTGAGCACCCAGAAATGGAGATAACACCAAATATACCCCAAACCCTCAAATCCTCCCCAATATCTCCCTGAATCCCAGATTGCCCTGAAACACTAGTAAAACATGAGGCTTTACATGCCTTTGATGTATTTGTTGATTTTTACCCCCAATTTTGTCTGTTTTAAAGGGATGAAGATGAATCAAAAGAATATTAGGACAACCAAATAAGAGGACCACCAGCACATTGTCTTCCCAATGCACATTGCGGGGAATGTGGCTCACCAGTTCTCTGCCCAATGTGGGTCCTCTGAAGCAGGAGTAAGTTGGAGCACTGCACAAAGCTCTTCCCGTACCTGAGGCACGCTTAGGTCTTCCCTTACTGGTGTTTCCATTGGTGCCTGCTCAAGTGAGAGCTCCTGGACAAGCTCTTCCCACAAGTGGGACATGCGTGGGGCCATTCCCTGGTTTGGATCCTCAGGTGGCAGATCAGGTGGGACCTTATGCTGAAGGTCATCCCACATTCCCCACACTCGTCGGGCCTCTCCCCGTTGTCGATCATTTGGTGGATGACCAGTTGGATGCTCTGGTGGAAGCCCTTCCTGCATTCCCCACATCTGTAGGGCATTTCCCCAGTGTGGATACGCTGGTGAATGATGAGGGTGGAGTTGTGCTTGAAGCCCTTCCTGCAGTTGTGGCAGCAGAAGGGCCTCTCCTCTCTGTGAATCCGCTGGGGCAGGAGGGGACTGGGGCTTCTCTGAAACCTTGGGACACTTGTCAGGTCTCTCCTCAGTGTGGATCTTTAAGTGGATGATCAGTTTGGATCTCTGGTTGAAGCCCTTGCCACATTCCCCACACTTGTAGGGCCTTTCCTCAGCATGGATCTTCTGGTGGCGGATCAAGTGGGAGTAGTAGCTGAAGCTCTTCCCACATTGCTCACACTGGTAGGGCCGTTCTCTGGTGTGGATCCTCTGGTGGCGGATCAGGATGGAGGTCTGGCTGAAGCCCTTCCCGCATTCCCCACACTTGTAGGGTTTCTCCCCAGTGTGGATCCTCTGGTGGCAGATCAGGTGGAAGTTCTGTCTGAAGCTCTTTCCACATTTCTCACACTGGTAGGGCCGTTCCCTGGTGTGGATCCTCTGGTGGCGGATCAGGTTGAAGTTCTTGCTGAAGCTCTTCCCACATTGCTCACACTGGTACAGCCGTTCCCTGGTGTGGAACCTCTGGTGGCGGATCAGGATGGAGCTCTGCCTGAAGCCCTTCCCACATTCCCCACACTCGTATGGCCTTTCCTTAGCGTGGATGTTCTGGTGGCGGATCAAGTTGAAGCGCTTGCTGAAGCTCATCCCACATTCCTCACACTTGCAGGGCCTCTCCCCGGTGTGGATCCTCTGGTGGCAGATCAGGTGGGATCTCTGGCTGAAGCTCTTCCCACATTGCTCACACTTGTAGGGCCCTTCCGTGCTGTGGATCCTTAGGTGACGGATCAAGATGGAGCTGTGGCTGAAGCTCTTCCTGCATTCCTCGCACTCGTAGGGCCTCTCTCCAGTGTGGATGCGCTGGTGGGTCACAAAGGTGGAGTTGTACTTGAAGCCCTTCCCACATTCCCCACATTTGTAGGGCTGATCCCCAGTTTGGATCATTTGGGGCTGGGTCAGGTGGGAGCTCTGGCTGAAGCTCTGTCCATCTTCCTGGCACAGGGTGGGTCTTCCCTTTTCCAAGAACCCTGGGATGGGTTTGGAGCCCCTCCATGAGCAGGATGTCTTCAGTTTTTCCTTCCCATTGGATTCCTGCACCATGGAGCCGCTCAAAATGTCTTCTTCCATGAAGTTCTGCCCTCGGGATTTGTCCTCCCTGGTCTCCATCCTCAGCTTCTTGTCTGGGGGAGGAAGGACAAGGACAGGATGGGATTTGCCTCCGTGCCAGATGGAAGGGGAAGGAGATTCCCCCAGTGCATGCCCGGCAGGACGGCGTCGGCAGCGGGGTTGTCCTGCAGCCGGGGACCATGCTGGGCTGGGAGATGGAGCAGGAGAGAGGGGGAAAGGGGCACTGACTTTCTCCTCACCTGCCTGGCTGTTTCGGGGCATCTTCCTCGCAGCCTAGAAAATTAAAAATTAAACTAAAGATACAGTAGTAAAATAAAAAAATGCTGACGGAGTCAGAATAAAACCTGACACCCAGTTATTCAGAGTGTTGCTAGAAGTCCAATCAAATTACGGCTGCAGTCCTCCTGGAGGGACAGATGTGGTATTGTAGAAGCAGTGCTCCTCTAGAAGGGTGTAGTTTTCCTCTGAAGGTCCAGTGGTGTTGCAGATGGGTCTGGTCTTCCTCTGGGAATACAGTGCAAACAGGCTGCTCCTGGTGCTTTAAATCTCAGCTTATATCCAGGTGGGAATGCTTGGCTCCTCCCTCTGGGTGGAGCATCTCGCAATGGGATGATGTAATTTTATCAGTCATGCAGTGAGACTCAATGGCCCATTAACAGAAGATATCTCCTTGCAGGGAGAATGGGTCATGGAAGAGATCAAGAACACTGCCCCATCTGGTTTTAACAGCTGGGCCATTAAGAAAAGATATCACCCTGGAGTTATGAGAAATGGGTAATGGAACAGTTTTTACTTGGATCTCCAGTTGGTTTGTTTTCAAACTAGCACACTGGGGAGAAGTGGAACCACACTAGGAAACTACTGTGAGAAGTTTGGAGTGACTGGTCGACATTGTGGGTGACTGGGCAGGACTGGGAGCGTGCAGGGAGGCACTGGGATGATCTGTGAAGTGACTGGGACTATACTAGGGGCAACTGGGAGAACCAGGAACACACGGGAGGAAAGTGGGAGCAACTGGGAGCATGCTGGGGCAAACTGCATCATAATGGGGAATGACTGGCAGTGACTGGGCTCATACTGGATGTGCTGACAAAACTGAAAGCACACAGGGTGGGGGCAACTAGGCTGATACTGGGAGCAGCCTCTTCTGGCACCAGGACCACTGAACCCCTTTCCAGTGAGATATGAACTTCAAAGGAATTAAGGATTTTAGAAAAGTTAAGGTTTTAGCTACAGATAAGCTTTGCCTGAATTAGTTAAAGTAGATAGATAGATAGGCTGTGCTGGAAAAAATTAGGAGTCAATGATTAGTTGAAAGGAAGTGGATCTAAAATAACAATCCCAGATCTAAATAACTAATTGTTTGTCACTTTTGTATTGTTTAGATGTGTTTATAATGAGAAACAGAAGAAACTGGTAAATAGATCTAAGAACACAGACAACTGTAAATCTTCTAACATCCCATTGAAACAGTCACAGAAACAGGAAACTGGAGTTCTACCAGATTCCATTTGTCCTGTTGTCCATTGAAAAGGTTGAAAATTTAGAATGAGGAAGACTCTCCTGGCTTCCTCTTTTTATTACACCTCCCCATAAAAGAGACCACTGACCTAATTCAAAGAACAAACTATGCATGCTTAATGGTTTATTTACTTATAATATGAAGCAGAGGACGCTAGGCATTAGTGTTATGAATATGTATTAGCATTTTGGGTATTCAACACTTATGTAAAGAAATAGAGTCTGTAATCACTTGTAACTTTGCAATGCATATTAGGGAGCAATCCCAAGCAGCTGCCCGGCATTGCATTGAAACTTCACTTTCCAACTCTAACCTGTTAGAGAGTCTTTTGTCCATCACAGCTGGGTATTGACATTAGATCAATATCCATATTTTAATAAATCACCCATCATCCCGCCCCTCCAGCCCTAGCACCCCTCATTAGGGTTTCAGCAATCCCAGGTGTCCTCCACTCTTGGGGTCCCCACTTTGGGGTTCTGGAGGTCTCCTCTCTCAGGGGTCCCGCTTAGGGAAACTGCAGCTTTCTTGAGGCTCCCCAAACCTGGTGTCACTGCCCCCCACCAGTCCCATGCGGTCTCCACATGGCACCGGCAGAGCTTGGAGGGCCCGGCCGGGGAAGCCCAAACCCCCTGTGTGGGCACCCACATCCGCCCGCCCCCTGCACGGCTCTGCCACCACTGCCACTGGGACCCCAAAAACACTCCCCAAGGACCCCACGATGTCCCCCTCAGGGGCATCTGCAGCTGGGCTTTGGAGCCCTGCAAACTCCAAATATCTGCCCTGAAACATGGCAGAAAAGAACCTTTTAACAACAGTTGTTTGAGTATGTATTTTTAATTGACATTGAGGTGCATGGGGATTAACTTCACGAAAGACATGCACGAACACTAGAGAGCTTGTCTCTCTTATTATTCTTTGAAGTCTTACACATGCATGGCATTGCACAATCTGCCTTATACATATTTATTCTCTGGCCTCACTCATCCTCACTTCCTATGGTAATTATCTCCTCTTGGTACATCCTCTTGGGCATGCTTAGTTCCTCATGGTGGTCTCTGAGGGTCTCTAGAAGATGGAAGAAATGGAGTCGTCCTCAGTGAACTCTTCACCTTTATTTTTCTTGTGCATGCTTTAGTCCTTTTGGCACTTTTTCAAGGCAAGATGTCAGTTTCTGCTGGCTGAGTCTGTGTTTTTCTCTTTCTTTGCATTTTTTGCTTTGTTATCTCATTATGTTTAGGTTAGTCCTTCTTCTTATCACTGAGGGGTTCTGGATGTTTGTACTGCTTTGAAATATGTAAACAGGCACAGCACTCGATATTCACTAAATGTCTTCTAAAATGTACAATACATTCTAAAATACAGTGTATGCTTTTAAGTTTGCTCTAAAGATTAGCTAGAATTTTCAAGCCTCTGTCTCATGCCCTCCCTTTTCTATAGACGTAGTAAATTCTTTTACTGCTACTGGGGTTCTCTCTAGTGTTAACTCACTACGTTAATAACTCTCTTTTAACATTATCCTAGGTGTTTTAGAAAATGAGGGTAAAATTTTTACTCAATTTAACATCCTCTAGTTTTATATGAGTACTACAATAGACATTATTAAATTCATACTAAATAATATCAGCAAAATAATGATGTGGTGACATAGAGTGTTAAGGACTCTAGTTGCATTTGGTGACTAAAGACTTTATCCTACCCGTTGTGGCTTGTGTCTTGCTTTACTTTTTGTAGAACTCTCCTTATTTCTTTTGTATCATGTTGGACAGTTACTACAGGTTTTTGTCTGTTCTCTTGAACTTCTTTTGCAACGTTGTTCAAGTCTTCATGCTTTATTAATTGCTTTACTAGGGTTAGGTTTATCCTGATATGCGTGGCTAACAATTACTGATAGGTTTTATAATGAGACTTGATTAACTGGTGGGATATAACTGACGCTAAATATGAAAAGTTGTACCTGACAATCTTAACAAAATTGTAGATACAGAAATTAGAATGATTTTTATCAGGTAAGGATATATTATTTCTACCTTGTCCTTGGTTACAGTGTAAGATGTGCCCAAAGTATGCATTCTATCACCATCTACATTAGCTGTTGAAACTAGGTTGGGCAGTATTTCCCTTGCCCCCTCCCTCCAGACTACCTTCTGTTAATGGCCCATCAATGCCCTGCTGCATGACTCATAGATAACTCCCTCCAGGAGCTATCTCTGTTTAATGGGCAATCAAGGACCCATTGCAAGACTGATAAAATGATATCAATCCATTGTGAGATGCTGTGCCCAGGGGGAGGAGCCAAGCATTCCCACCTGGATAGAATCTGGGATTTGGGACAGCACAGGCAGCCTTACCCACTGGATTCCCAGAGGACAAGAGCTACCAGACCTTTCTGTGGGATCACTGCTTCAACCAGACCACTTCATCTGGACTGCTACCACCACACAGGGAATCAGGTTGCATTCTGACTCTGTCAGTGATCTTTTGTACCATTGCATTTATTGTATTTTACCTTTTTTTTCACCTCCTATTAAACTGTTTTTTTTTTGGGGGGGGTTTTTTCTGACTTGGAGTCTCTTGCTGGTTGTGCATTCAAGCCAGCACACCCAGTCACTGCCGGTTGCTCTCAGTGTGTTCCCAGTAATTCCCAGTATGATTACAGACCCTCCCAGTATACCCCAGTTACCCTCAGCATACTCATAGTCATCCCCAGTCACATCAACTTGTTCCAGTTTCTACCAGTATGATCCCAGTTGTTATAAATAAATTCTATTCAAATATAAATTCTATTCAAATAAACTATGTTTTAGTTACTTAATTGTTAAGTAATTCCATTAAGATTGTTAATGCTATTTCTGTATAAAGAATTTGCCTTATTCCTGTTTTAATACTGATTTATCACCTTATTTACTTGTTTGTTAATTAAGAATTCACCTTATTACCTTGTATCTCTGCTCCCATTTGCCGGATAGTGTCTGAATATGCAAATAAAAAGAACACTGGAATTCTGGGAACAGCTCAAGAACAAGAGACTCTGAAAAGCAGGGAACCAAAGTAAAATCCAGGACTGTAGTCGCACTTTAGACTAGTGCAAGAGGTACGGGGGTCCGCCAAAGCAGCTTTATTTAGTCGCTGTGACCTGAGAAGGAGTCCCCCATCGCTGGATGACCCCTGATCAGCAATGCAAAACAGACTCCCCGGCAAGGGGAAAAAGCCCGTGAGGGGCGTGGGAGTGCCCAGCTTTGCTGTGAAGCGAAGCTGTGTGTACCTCCTCCTCCACGTTGCCAAGGGAGCAAGCAAGCTCTCCCCCAAGGCCAAGTTTGATAATAAAGAAACATACAAAACAGCAAGTCTCTGTCTCTCTTTTTTTTCCAAAACAATTTTTGGGACCTTCTCTGGGATCTGGCCATGCCTGAAGAGGGACCAAGGACGGGACGGCTGCTCGCCCTTCAGACCTCCGGGACAGCCGGCCAAGCAGGAGCAGCCTGGGACCGGCAACGAGGAGGAGCGCCGGAGGGTGAGCATTCCGGCAGTGGGTAAAGGAGACGTGCGAGTGGGAGTGTGAGAGAGTCAGGGGCCGGCAGCTCGGACCCCCGGAACTGAGTGTGGACCCCTCAGTACTGCGGTTTCGGACCCCCATCGAGGGGGCCGGCCAGGAAAAGGGGGAAGCAAAAGAAACTAGTGAGTGAGGCGTCTCCTTAGGGGCAGAAAGACCCGCCCCGGACGTGCAGGGGAAAACAAAGTGTGAGTGGCACGCATTGGGGGCAGCCCCCCCCCCATAAAGGCTAGAGTAGCCTAGGAGGGTTTGGAATCCCTGGAGGGGTGGGAAAACCGTACCAGGGTTCACAGGGTGTCCCCAGACACTGCGGGTGCTGAGAGCTCATGAGAGTCCCTGCTTCCCAGGACTGAGCCAGACGCACCGGAGAGGGTGTGCTGCCGCAGTCTCAGGGGGGAGGCCGTAAACCCACAGCCCGAGGACACCGGGGTGGGGAGTCAGCTTGGAGGCGAGGCGGGCATCCTGCACACACACACTCATCCCTCTTGCCGAGGCTGCTTCCCTGGGGAGAAGTAGTCAAGCCAGTCCTGGTGGAAGGCAAAGGGGTCGGGCCTTGCTCGGGTTGATCCTTGGAAACAAGGAAGGGATACCCCCCCAGGTAACCCGTGCGGAGTCTTGACCTCTTACCTCCGTTTCAAAAAGTGAAGAGGGGAACGGTACTAGTGACAGGGCAGTCTAGTCCGGGGTTCGGACTGAAGGTGTCCGGCCCGGCAGGGGCTAAGGCGTGGGAAGGTCCTGAGGCCCAGAAGGGGATGCCAGTACCAGGGACCCTGTCGTGCGCCGCAAAGCGTGTCCAGAGTCTCAGGGGTGAGGCAAGGCGCGGGGGTACATAGGAGGTGAGGTCATTAGGACTCACCTCAAAGGGGTCAGAAGAGAGTCTGAGCCCCTGGTGTAAGTAAAGTGTGAGCGTCCAAGAAAGTGAGGAAGGTTAGAGAAAGTGAGTAGAAAGAGAGAGAATTTGTTCCCTAATGAAAGCAAAAGTGTAGGAAAGAGTAGAAAAGCATAAA
>JANEHK010000903.1:0-16661 GCA_025960845.1 Tachycineta bicolor | reverse complement strand
CCGTTAATTCCCTTTTCCCCTTTTTCCCAGTTTTTCCCGTTTTTTCCCAGGTTTCTCCGCGGGAGAGCCGGGAGCAGCGCGAGCAGAAATCGCGGCTGCGCCGGAGCCTGATCCTGCTGCTGCCCCAGCTGCTGGAGAAAGTGTGGAAAAACCCGGAAATCCGGGAATTTTAGGGAATTTCAGCTGTTTTTTCCTGGTTTTCCCCCAAACTTTCTGGGTGTTTTTCCCTGAAATTCCAGATTTTTTTCCCCAGATTCCTTCTTTTTTTTCCAAATATATTCCCAAATTTTTCCCCCCAGAGTTCCCAGTTTCCCCAACAATTCCCATTTTTTCCCCAAGACTCCCAATTTCCCCCCAAAATTCCTGGGTTTCCCCCCCGTCTTTCCCTATTTTTTCCCTGCTTTTCCCTGCTTTTTTCCCTGTTTTTCCCCATTTTTCCCTGGTTTCTTCCCCTGTTTTACCTCAGGTTTTTTTCCTGTTTTTCCCTGTTTTTTTCCCCTGGTTTTTCCCACCATCATTCCCATGTTTTTCCCTGGGGTTGTTTTTGCCAGTTTTTACCTGTTTTTTAAATTCCCCATTTCCCCTTCCCTTTTTTTCCGAGTCTTTTCCCTTTTTTTTGCCTCTTTTTTTCCCGTGTTTTTTCCTTTTTTTTTTTCCCAGTTTTTCCCAGTCTTTTTCTCACGTTTTCCTGATTTTTTTCTCCGTTTTCCCCCGTGTTTTCCCCAGTTTTTTTCCCCATTTTCCCCATTTTTTTTCCTGTTTTCTTCCTGTTTTTCCCAGTTTTTTCCCGTGTGTTTCCCAGTTCTCGGCGGTGTCGGCGCTGCTGGAGCTGCTGCAGCACCTGGAGCTGGGGACGCTGCGCTCGGCTCGGATGGACAAGGTGAGAGACCATTATGGACCAGTATAGACCAGTATGGACCAGTATAAACCAGTACAGACCAGTCCAGAACCTCCCAGTCCGTCCCAGTCCCGTCCCAGTCCATCCCAGTTTCCCCAGTGCTGTTCCCAGTTCCTGGAGCAGGTTCTGGAGCGGATCCTGCCCGTTTCCCACAGCCATTCCCGGCCGTTCCCAGGGCTTTCCGCCGCCTCCCGCGCCCTGCGCCGCCTCTGGCACCCGGAGCTGGCGCTGGGGCGCCTCGGGGACATCGCCCGGGCACGGCTGGGGGACGGCCTGGGCACAGGTGCCACCTCCAGGGGACACACATCCTGCAGCTGAGGGCACTGGGCACAGGTGCCACCTCCAGGGGACACACATCCTGCAGCTGAGGGCACTGGGCACAGGTGCCACCTCCAGGTGACAGCAGTGCTCCAAGTGAGGGCATCTGGGGACATCTGGTGACGTTTTGGTGCCATTTGGGGACATTTTTTGACATTCTGGTGCCATTTGGTGCCTTTTGGTGCCATTCTGGTGACATTTTTTTACATTTTGGTGACACTTAGTGACATTTGGTGACATTTGGTGACATTTGGTGTCCCTGTCCCTGTTCCAGGCAGGGTCCCCAGATGAGGAGGACATTTATGTGCTGGTGGCGACGCTGGGGAGCCTCTGGGCTCTGTTCAGGTGACACTTGGGAACATTTGGGGACATCGAGGGCTTTGGGGGCATCAGGGGAGTTTGGGGACATTTGGGAATGAGGGTGGGGTGTGGCCCCAAATGTCCCCAATGTCCCCATTGTCCCTGATGTCCCCCCACTGTCCCCGTGTCCCCGCAGTGACCATGACCTCACCCCTTGGTCTCTCTTTGTGCCGCTCTCTCAGCTCCTGCGCCACTGGGGAGGTGCCAGCACAGGGGACAGCGGGGACACCCCTGGGACACACCTGGGGACACTTCCAGAACATTCTGGGATGTTTTGGGGGACATTTTGGGTCCATTTTTGGTCATTTCTGGTCATTTGTTTCCATCTTGGTGACAATTTTCTCAGTTTCAGTGACATTTTTGGTCATTTTCACATTTTTTTTTCCCTTTTGGTGAAATTTTGGTCCTTTTTGGTAACATTTTTGGGGCCATTTTTGGCCATTTCTGTGACATTTTTTGTCCATTTTTGGCCATTTTCGTTCATTTTTGTTAGTTTTTTTGTGACATTTTTGTCCGTTTTTGTCCATTTCTGTGACATTTTGTCCATTTTTGGCCATTTCTGTGACCTTTTTGTCCATTTTTCTCCATTTCTGTGACATCTTTATCCGTTTTTGTCTAGTTTTTATGACATTTTTGTCCCCCCAGGTGACCGCCCTGGCTGTCTCCTGCCTCTTCTTCCACCTGTTCTGGGAGCTCTCCCGAATTCCCAACTCCGGAGACGCCCTGGTGAGGAATCCCCGAATTCCCTAAAACTCCCCCCCCCAAAAATCCCTGAGTTCCCAAATCCCCAAAAATTCCCTCAATCCCTCCCCAGATCCCTCAGATCCCGCCCAAAATCCCCAAATTTCCACCCCAAATCCCAAAATTCCCAATAAATCCCATCTGAAATTCCTCACATTCCCAATTTTCCCCAAAATTCCCAGAATTTCACCCCAAATTCCGGACTTTCCAGGCGGGTCTGTGGGATTTCCACTCCCAGGCCTCCTCATTTCTGTCCCTGTGCCCCCAAATCCCCCCTAAATCCCCAAAATTCCAAAATCCCTCCCAAAATTCCTGATTTTTTTCCCAAAATTCCAGACATTTTAAGCAAAATTCCCAATTTTTTCCCGAAATTCACTATTTTTCCCAAAATTCCGGTTTTTCCAGGTGGATCTGGGGGATCTGCGCTCCCGCGCCGCCTCACTGGTGTCGCTGTGCCAGAGCTGCCTCTTGGAGCCCGAGGCCGAACTCCAGAAAGGGTCTGGAATGTTTCAGGAGAATTCCCGAAAAATCCCCTCACAATTCCCAACAAATCCCCTCAAAAAATTCCCAACAATTCCCCTCACAATTCCCAACAAATCTCCTCAGGAAATCCCCAACAGTTCCTCCTCGAAATTCCCAACAAATCTCCTCAAAAAATTCCCCTCACAATTCCCATTAAATCCCCTCAAAAATTCCCAGTAATTCCCCACACAATTTCCAAAAATTTTCCCTCAAAATTCCCAACAATTTCTCTTCGCAATTCCCCTCGCAATTCCCCCTCACAATTCCCAACAATTCCCATCACAATTCCCCTCAGAATCTCCAACAAATTCCCCTCACAATTCCCAACAAATCCTCTCAGAACTGCCAACAATTCCCCTCAGAATTCCTTCCAAAAAATCCCCTCACAATTTCTCCCAAAATTCCCCTCACAATTCTCATTAATTCCCCTCACAATTCCCATCACAATTCCTCCTCCTCCCAATCCCCACCAATCCCCCTCACAATTCCCACCACTTCCCTCTCGGAATTCCCGTTTTTCCCGCTTTTCCATGGCTTCCTGGTGCTGTGTGACGTGCTGGTGCTGCTGTTGTGTTGTATGGCGGACCCTCTTGGGCACGTGTCCCTTGTTCCTGCTCCTCTTCATCTGTGAGACCAAAATTGTCACCTTCCGGCCAGTTTGTGATTATCTCCAAAGTCCCAGGGCGATTTGGGTTTCCAGTGCGGGCGCGCTGAGTGATGAGGGCAATCCATTTGCTCCATTTGGTATCGGTGCAATGATGGGCGGAGGGAACCTTTCCTTTGAACATCCACCCCAGCAGCGGTAGTCGAGGTGCCAGCAGGAGTTGTGCCTCTGTGCCAATCACCTCTGAGGCAGCTTGAACTCCTTCAGAGGCGGCCAAGATTTCCTTCTCTGTTGGAGTGGAGTTGGCTTCGGACCCTCTGTAGCTTTGGTGGTGTGGGGATATATTGGTTAAAAAGTGGAAAGATCAATGAATTATTTATTGTAAACTGCTGTCACAAATTTTACCTTTTGCTGCAGTCAGCAGGCAGACTTTGTGTGTATTGGGGCATGAATGGGCATGGAGATTTACACAGGCCAGTCATGCTGCTAATTCTTTCAGCATTTTAGAAGAGGTTGAGCTTTTGATGGGATCTTTTTTCATATTTTTTGGCTATCAAGTTTCAGATAGAGGACAGAAATTGGTAACGTGGAATGTGGTGTCTTACGGTCCCATGGTATCTATAGGCTTGGAGAAGAGACTTTATGTGGCTTTTTTGTGCTTTGGAGTGCCCCGGTTTTTACTGTTGTTGCAGCAATAATCATGGGGAAAAGGTATTTCCTTGCTTTTAAGCCTCCCACTCTTCCCCTGTAGCCACAGTGTTGTTCAGCCCTACTGCAAAGGCTGTGGCACAGTCTCCCTAGAACTCTGTGTTATGGGCATTCAGGAATGGAATTCCTGCCCCATCCACCCAGATCTGTTGTGTAGAAACACATGGAGCTGGGTATGATGCTCCAGTAAGAAGAATGTAGGGCTGAGCTCCCTGTGCCCATCACAGGCCTTAGAGCTGTCTGGGAGCATCTCGGTGATAGCAGAGGAAATGTGGGGCTGATGCCAGGAGCGCTGCTGGTCACAGAAGTGGGTACATGTCTTGTTTTGGTATGGCCTGGTTTTTGGTAGCTGGGAGGCCTTAGAGGTGGCTCCCTGTGAGGAGCTGCAAGAAGCTGCCATCATGTCCGGCACATGGCTCTGAAGATGGACATGCTGCTGGCCAAGGCTGGGCCAATACGAGAGGCTGGTAATATCTCTGTGCTGACATATTTAAGAAGAAATTAGAAAAAAAATCACAGGAGGCTTTCCTTTGAGTCAGAGAAGAGGAGGAGTTGAGAACTTGTGAGGAGAAACAACATAGAGACACCAGGTCAGTGCAGAAGGGTAGGAGGTGCTTCAGGTACCACAGCTGAGTCTCACTGCAGGCCGTGGTGAAGCAGCTGTGCTCCTGAAGCCCCTGGGGATCCCAGAGCCTGTGGGAAACTACGGAGATTCAGAGATCCATGCACAGCACATAGGGGTGGTGCCCATGCTAGAGCATGTGCGTACCTGGAGGAGGCTGTGATTAAGTGGGAGATGTAGAGCAAGAGGGCCCTGATTGCAGCTAGAACAGCCTGGCCTTGGAGGACTGCACACCATAGGAATGCACTTTCCAGCCAAGGAGTGATGCTGGTTTCCCACCAACTGGGTGACTCCATTCCAGTTTTCCAGGGTTTCCAGTCCAGGTTTTCCCTCCAACCGGGAGAATCCATTCCAGTTTTTGACAGAAATCCGGTCCAGGTTTTCCATCCAACCAGGAGACTCCATTCCAGTTTTCAGGTCGAATCCAGTCTGGGTTTTCCCTCCAACCAGGAGAATCCATTCCGGCTTTTGACAGAAATCCATTCCGGGTTTTCCCTCCAACCAGGAGAATCCATTCCAGTTTTTGACAGAAATCCGGTCCAGGTTTTCCCTCCAACCAGGTGACTCCATTCCAGTTTTCAGGTCGAATCCAGTCTGGGTTTTCCCTCCAACCAGGAGAATCCATTCCAGTTTTTTCCAGAAATCCAGACCGGGTTTTCCCCCCAATTTGGCAGCTGCTCTCTGTTTTTTCCCAGAAATTTGCTCAGGGTTTTCCCTCCAGATAGGCAACTCCATTCCACTTTTTCAGGTGAAATTCGTCTCCAAATGGGCAGCTCCATTTCAGTTTTTAGGAGGAATCCCATCCAGGTTTTCCCTCTGACCAAGGCAACTTTCAGTGACATCCGGTCTGGGTTTTCCTGCGTGCTGGGCAGCTCCATTCCAAGAGGGTAAATCGGGTCCAGATTTTTCGGCATGCTATACAACTCTCATCCAACACCTTGATGTTTTTCTGGGCATTTCATTTCGGCATTTCCTAGGAACTTAATGAAAAGAGCCTGTAATTACAAGGAAATAAAGATTCAAAGTAATGTGGCTACACAGTGAGAGGGAAGAGAAATCTGAAATGTTGTATTTCACCAACAGTATTTAATTAATGGTTCAAGGGATTGATCATCCTGATACACTGTTCAGAGTGAAAAATAAATAATGAAATACCAGTATTTAAAAACTGTTCAAAACTAGTTGCCTTGCTTTTCTGATTTTTTTTTTTTTTTTTAAAACCCTCGCAGTAAGACGAACTATTCCTCTGAAATGTGCCTGGTGAAAGCTCTTCGTGCCAGGAGAGAAGCTGGGAAAACACAAAATCAAACTGCCCCAGGGAAAGTTCCCTTGAACATTAAGGAAAGGGGAGTGTGTTTGCTTTTGCTGGCCAGATAATTGCAAGCTGGGGATTTATCCATTCGTCCTCCAGCAGACTCCTATTTCCCATGTTTTTCCTGATGCATTGGGATGAAGCTATAGAGGTGTAGCAACTGCTGCTCTGCTGACTGTGAAAAATTGCTGTGGGATGTGGCTGAAACAAAAAGCTGTTTCTGCTCCCCCAGAACAAGTCCCATGGAACTCACAGGGCAAAGCCAGATTGCCTCTCCTGGTTTACATCTATAGGTTTGAGGGTATTGGCAGAGTTTTCAAACATCCCTGGGTCATTCAGTGTATTAACCTGCCGAAAGCCAGCAGAGCCAAAGGGCAAAGGTTGCTTGGGCACTCCTGAAAATGTTATGCCGTAACATTATTCTCAAAGATCAGAACCCCAAATTGGTTACACCAGCTTAAATGAAATTACCACTGCATGCCAATCTTCTCTCAAATCACTTTTGCTCCGGGGCATCATCTGTTTTGGTCAGAAAAAAATCTTTCTTATTTCTCATGCTGGAAATTGTACAGTAAGGGTCAAAATCTGGTCGGGCTCACCGGTGTCATGGTTTCAGCTGAGTTGATTAGGATGTGAATTAATCTTGCTAGCAGCAAAATTGAATCTAACTTATTTGGAAGCATCTGGCACTGACAAGGGTGCTGGACCCTCAGTCTGTTTTGACGTAGGAAAAAAACATCTCCTGTGTTTCAGAGCTGAAATTCACATACTTTGGATGCGAGCCCACGGTCAGTGGCCATCTCTTTGTGAGATTGCTGCTCAAGGCAAAGCTGCCTTAGTTCAAAAACTGTTTTGAACTAAACTCAGGGAAAATAATTCAGAGTTCAAGGTTTCTTAGAATCACAGGATATTTGGGGTTGGAGGGGACCTTAAAGGTCACTTCATTCCAACTCTTACTGCCTTCCCCTAGACCAGGTTGCCCAAAGCCTAGAAAAGCAGAAGGGAAGGAAATCCTTCCCAGATGTCGTTGCACAGAAGGCGTGGGTAGGACTGGAGCTTCACCCCATGTCCAGCCACCACCTCTGGACATTAAGTCCCTGTACATCCTTCTCCTCCAGCCAAAGCTCCACTGGAGGGGAGGGAGCTGTGCATTATTCAGCACAGAACCCTCATCTTCATTTCTTCGAGCATATGCAGTTAGGGAGGGAGAAAAAGAGAGAGAGAAATTTTATATGTATAAAAAATATAAATACGTTTATATTACATAAAATATAAATAGTATAAAATACAATGCATTTTATATAATTTATTAAATATAGATGCATAATATTTTATACTTAAAATAAACATATTAATGTATAAATACTTCTATATAGCATATAGTAGCTGTCTGCAACTGTTGCAGTAATTTTGGTTTAACCACAGGAGATTCCTATTACAAATTATATTCCTTATAGGAAAGAGGGGTTTGACTCTTCTTTTCATTACATTGGCTGGTACCACTGCACAGCTATTCCTCCTGTATAGATGTGTGCTCTTACCAAACTAATGTGTTTGCACCGCAATTAATTAAGGATTTCTTTCTGTTTCCACGGGAAGTTAATAAAAAATACTTCCTCCTTTTTGCACGAGTTTTACACCTGAAAGTGCTGAATCAGAATCTGCTATGGTCAGAATAGTTTATAGCAGCAAGGTAGAAATGTCCTGTATAAATATAGTTTTAACAACTGCAGAGCTTTAGAAGGGTTCAGCTGATGTTTTATTTAGTAATGACAGGATGAAAAAACTTACAGAACATGAATAATGCTGAATGCTCAGGCCGTACCAGTTTGCTGAATTCACAAACTCCCAGGAGTCAAGCCCAAACCACTGAGGTAAAGGAATTCCTTTTATTCATCTGGCCAGATCAAGGTCTCAGACCGAAGTTACCCTTATTTTAATTCCAACAATCTACAAACACAGTCTCCATACCTAAAATCGCAACTAAGCTCTTGTCAAGGGTTTCTATTCCTTCTTGCCAAACTGGTCCTGTCCTTTGTCTGTCCTCAATCTACTTCAAAAACATTCGTGCCTCAGCTCTCAGAGGCTAATCAACTCTTCAACCTCAGCATGTGCTGCACTTCAAACTCTTAACACAAGATGGATGTTGCCTGAAAAATACAGTTACAGTGAATAACCAAAACACACACACACCACAGTCACAGCAGGGAGGGGGCTTTAAGGGTTTTCATACACCTCACTCGCTTCGTTTTTCCCCGGCCGTTTCAGTCTCCTGAAAACGGAACCGCGGGTCCAAACTCCTCAATCGCTTCGTGCTGGTAGCACGTCTCAACAAACTCTCTCACAATCTTTCTCACAGTCAGGATGCATTCACACAGTGTAACAACCACAAATCAGGATTTGCCCTTACAATTGCTAGTCCTGGATTCTAGCAAACTGAGCCCTCTATGGCACAGCAAATGGCAAAATCCCCTTCTGCCAGCAACAACAATCCGAGCTCTCCACGGCCCAGTACAACAGCTGTCCTGGTTTGGAGACAAATTTGGGGGGAAAACCCAAATATAGGATCCCTCTGGGAAGCAAACCCAAGTGGCCCCCCCTCCAACCAGTCCGGAAAAAAAACCTTTTTGGTGAAAAGTGGAAAAAACTATTTTACTAAACAAATAAAGTGCATACAAGTATAAAGAATGAATAATATGAAACAATAAAACCTCTCGTTGTAGAGTGAGATAGCAAATTGAGAAAGTCCTTGCCGTGGGTGGAGCTCGGCTCTCTCTCAGTCTCTCCTCAGTCCCAGTCCCTCCGGCGCTGCTGGAAAATGCCGAGGTCCAGGCCCCAGTGGGCCCCAGGTGCAGCCCCCAGTGCTCCCCTGGGTTTTCAGTCCAGAGCAGGTTTACACAGTTCCAAGAAAAAGGAAAGAAAAAAAAACAGTCCAGGGAACTTCTCTGCCCTAGCTAGCTGAAGCTAACTAAAAGCAAAAAGATCTCTGTCCTGCAGTGTCTCCAAGCCTCTGCCTAACACCGTCCGCAGAAGAATGTGGAGGAGTCAGGCAGTTTTCTCAAAACAAACTCCGCGCTTCTCCTTGCTCTTAGAACCAGTCTTAAAGGCACAGGACTCAATATACAGCAGAAACAGAACAGACGATTGGGGATACAAGCATCATAAAGTTACCCTAGGACAACAGCTTAACAGCTTTCTCTGCTGACAACCAAGTACAACCGCCCAGGTACCACTCAAGCCTGCAAGCACACTACAGAGGCACAAGTTGTGCGTGGGACGTCTCCCACGACTTACCAACAGCCTTTCCTGACCATGCCTACGCCTTCCAGGTCAAATCACTTACGACACAAACTCTTACAAAACACAACATACACAGTGCACCAATAATTCTTCCACAGCCGAGACACGCAAACCCACAAAACACAAATCTGTGCATGCTACACACACACACACACACACACACACACACCTGGCGCGCACAGAGCCGCAATCAGGATTTTCTGCAACCCACAATGGGACCCTTTGCATCCTAAAACTCAGGCTGGCCGCTCGAATTATGGATGACCAAGGTACCTTCTTCTGGGAGAACGTGGGGGAAAATCCATGGGGAATTCTGGGGGACAGTGGGGAAAATCTGCATGGAATTCCATAGGGGGATGTGGGGAAAATCCATGGGGAATTCTGGGGAATTTTGGAGAGGTTTTGGGGATTTGGGGGGATTTTTTTGGAGGTTTTTAAGGTGATTTTTTGGGGAATTTTTTGGGAGACTTTTCTGGGAATTTCTTGGCAATTTTTAGTGGTTTGTGGGGATTTTTTGTGCAGATTTTTTGAAGGGAAATTTTTAGTGGTTTTTGGAGGTGGTTTTTTTTTTTCAATTTTTGAGGATTTTTCTGGGAGTTTTAGGGGAATTTATTTGTGGATTTTTAAAAGATACTTTTATGCGGTTTAGGGAGCAATTTTTGGTGGGATTTTTAGTGATGTTTTTGGAAATTTTTTGGGAGTTTTTTGGAATATTTCAGGGATTTTGGGGGGAAATTTTCGGTCTGGGGCCATCCTCTCTGTGCCTCCGTTTCCTTCCCAGGAATCGGGGTGGCTCCCTCAGAAATCCCAGGAATTTGGGGAATTTTCTCACGGGGAAATCCTCCCTGTGCCTCAGTTTCCCTCCAAAATCACAGTAGAGACCCCTCACCCCCTCAGAATTCCAGGAATTTTGGGGAATTCTGTAATAAAAACCACTCCGTGCCTCAGTTTCTCCCTTGGAAAATACAAAAAAAAAAATCCCAGCGGGAAGTCTGGGAATTTTCTCCCTCTGGAACCACGCCGTGCCTCGCTTTCCCCTCCCCCGGGACAGGTACGATCCCTCCTTTCCCATTTTCCCTTAAATCCCAGCGGGAATTTTGCAGGAATTCGGGGAATTCTCACCTCACTTCGCTCTGTATAGAAACGTGTAGCTGTGCGTATCAATAAGCGCGCGCTGATTGGCTTGCCCCGGCTGCCAATCACGTGTGCCAGCATCTGATTGGTTCAGCCGCCTGTCAGTTCAAGCGGTGAAATGCGGTTGGCTGAGGGGCGGAGCGAGCGCAGGGCGGGAAGAGCCGTGCCCGCAGCTCCGCTTTCTGGGCCTCGGTGCGGGAGAGAGCGCGGGGCGGGCGCGAGGGGAGCGAGCGCTTCCGCCTCCTCCCGGCCGCTTTCGACGCGCCGGCGTCGCGACTGAGGCCGGCGATCGGGCGGCGCGACACGGCCGTGAGGAGAGCGGTGCCGGCCGAGGTACGCCCGGCGCTCACCCTGTGGCGCCCGGGAGCCGTCACCGAGTACCGGGCGCTGGAAGCCACCTTCGGAGTGTCCCGCAGCTCGGTTTGTAAAATCCTGTGCGACGTCTGCGGGGCCGTGGTGGCGATCCTGGGCCGGGACGGGGAGGAGCAGGAGGAAGAGGAGGAGGAGGAAGGGGAGGAAGGGCCGAGGCTGCACCTGCCCAGGGACCCCGAGCGGAGCCGCAGCCTGGGCCGGGACGGGGAGGAGCAGGAGGAGGAGGAGCAGGAGGAAGGGGAGGAAGGGCCGAGGCTGCACTTGCCCAGGGACCCCGAGCGGAGCCGCAGCCTGGGCGGGGATTGGAGGCAGATGCTGGCGGGGAGCTGCGGCGTCCCGGAGGCTCCCGGGGAGAAACGGCGGGATTGGGGGGAGAATTCCCGAATATCCACAGATTCTGGGCGGAAATCAGGACTTTGTGGGGAGAATTCACAAATATCAACGGATTCCGGGCGGAAATCGGGACTTTGTGGGGAGAATTCACAAATATCAACAGATTCCAGGCGGAAATCAGGACTGTGGGGAGAGAATTCCCAAATCTTGGAGGATTCCAGGCAAAAATTGCCACTTCTGGGGGAGAGAATTCCAAATATCAACGAATTCCGAGCAAAATTCGCAACTTTTGGGGTTGGGATCCGAAATTCTGGCGGACTCGAGCCTCAAATCCCAACTTTTGGGGGCAAAATCGCAAATCCTGGAGGATTCTGGCCAAAACTCACATCTCTTGGGACAGGGATCCCAAATCCCAGCGGGAAGCTCCAGGAGGAGTGGGAGGAGGAGGAAAAACCCGGCGTGAAACACATGGAAAAACCCAAAAATGTGAAATTCCGGCGAGGAGAGCCCCAGGAAGGAGGAGGAAAACTCGGGAATTCTGCCCAAGAGGTCCCAGGAGGCCGGGATCACATGGGAGGACTTTGGGGAGTCCCGAGCGGCGCTGGAAAATTCCGGAAATCCATCGGAAAATTCCGGAAACTCCCGGATCCCCTCGGGAAATCCCCAAATACCATTGGAAAATCCCCAAATTCCATCGAAAAATTTGGAAACCCCCAAATCCCAGGGGAAATCCCCCCGGAGCCGGCCTTGGTCCCGGATTCCCCAGGATTGCCAGATTCCCCGGATTCCCCATTCCCGCTGTTGCAGCTGGCCGGGTCCTGGCCCGGCTGCGGATCCCGATCCGGGCGCCCCCTGCCGGGCGTGGCTATCGCGACAATCGCGACGATCGGGGCGCGGCGGCACGCGCTGACGCTCCAGGCCACGGCGGATGCGCGGCTGCCTCTGGAACGTGGAATTCCAGCGGCTGGGAACGGTGCTGAGGCACTCGGCGCTCTTCTGACACCTCCAGCGCCGGCGGGGACAGGAACACGCCGGGAATTCCAGGAATTCTGACAGAAATTCTGGGAGTTTGGGTGGAAAATTGACAAATTCGGGGAGTTTTGCTGGAGAATTGGGGAATTTTGTTGGAAATTCGGGACATTTGGCTGGAAATCTGGGGGATTCTGGAAATTCGGAGAATTCCCCTGGAAATTTGGGGAATGCTGCTGGAAATTGGGGAAATTTTGCTGCAAAATCAGGAAATTCTCTAAATCCCAAGGACCCCGCTGAGAATCCAGGAAATTCTGCCAGATATCCCAGCAACCTAGCTGGAAATTTGGGAAACTCTGCTGCAGACTGGGGAAATTTTGCTGAAAATTTAGAAAATTCCACTGAAAACTTGGGGAATCTCACCGGAAATTCAGAGAGTTCCACCGGAAACTCGGGATATTCCACTGGAAACTTGGGGAATTTTACCGGAAATTGAGGGGATTCCACCAGAAACTTGGGGAATTCCACTGGAAACTCAGGGAATCTTACTGGAAATTCAGGGAATTCTGCCAAAAACTTGGAAAATTCCACCAGAAACTTGTGGAATTTTAGCGGAAATTCAGGGAGTTCCACTGGAAACACGGGGAATTTTACCGGAAACTCGGGAAATTCCACCAGAAGCTTGGGGAATCTTACTGGAAATTCAGGGAATTCCACTGGAAACTTGGGAATTTTTACCGGAAATTCTGGAAATTCTGCCAAAAACTCCAGAAATTCCTGTGGGAAATCAGGAAATTTTGCTGAAAACTCGGGAAATTCCACTGGAAACTTGGGAAATATTGCCACAAATTTAGGAAATTCCACCGAAAACTCGGGAAATCCCACTGAAAACCCCTGGAATTCCACCAGAAATCCCGGCGGGTGCCTCCCCTGCGCCGCTGCCGCCCCGCCCATCGCTCCCTATTTCCTGGGCTCCGCCCGGGATCCGCTCCTGCCCTGGCTGCTTTCCGGGAGGGGGAGGGGCGGGGAGGGGCCTGGGGCGGGGGAGGGGCGGTTTAACTGCGCTGCAGTGCTGGCTGCACGGGAGGCACGTGCGGCGCTGCGGCGGCTGCACGGGCGCCGGCACTGCCTGGGCGAGCGCAACGACACCGAGCTGCGGTTCCTGCCCACGCCGCTGCTGAGCCGCGTCCTGCTGCACAACCTGTGCCAGCTGCACAGGGGACCCGCTGCCGGCAGGGAGAAACGACGGGAGAACTGGGATAACAACCGGGATGAACCATGGGATGGGAACAACTGGGATAATCGATAGGATAACAACCGGGAGAACCCATGGGAGGACCCACAGGAGAACTGGAATAAACGGGGAACCAATGGGAGAACCCACGGGAGAACCAATGGGAACCGGGGGAACCGCGGTAGCCGGGGGAACCGATGGGAGAACCTGTGATTGGGATACGCAAAGCAATCACACGGAGGCGAGAGATTTCGCAGGGCAGAGTTGTTCCTCCGAGAGAGCCCAAGGCTGAGCCAAGGCCGAGAGCCCCTCTGCCTGTTTATTTCTTACTTTTTTTACATTTGTGAGTCTGGCTGTGGATTGGCTTCTGGAGTTTTCACCCCTCAGCCAAATGGCCAGACCATCTGTCATTTACAATTGTTTTCAGGTTAGAAATATGCAAACAAAGGACAGAGAATGAAAAACAAAGGATTTGTTTATGTTACCTGTGTGAGAAAAAGTGAAAACTGCTCCTAATTTTGTACAGTAGCTAAAAAGTCTGACTCCATTTTATGAACAATCAAAAGGCTTTAAAAAACTCAGAAAAACCAGGGTGACATCTCACCCTTTTAACTTTACAAAAAAAGAAAAACAGAAAAAGAAAAATGAACAAATTTACAAAGGGAGTATATACAAATTCAATCGCTGTCTGTGGAGGAATCATCAGAGTGATCACTTGAGGATTCATCCACTTGGTGGCTTTCAAGTTGATCACGGCTTCCACCTTTCCTGTCAGCTGAATTCTGCCTCTGTGGTCGCAGGTCAGGGCAGATACTCTTTGAAGGTAGCCAGCGTGTCCCAGTGTCTGGTCACACATGCATACCCTCGCCCCATAGCGATAAGGTCAGGGGGTCCTTCCCATTGCTTGCTGACTAAATTTTGGATCCGAACCTTCGCTCAAGGCTGATGCGCGCTGTCCGAAGCCTGCAATGAGAGATGATGGTTCAAAATGACAGGATTATTTGAGTTCTGCGGCACCATAAGGTGATTGATGGTGTACAAAACCTTTGCCAACCGACTGTGCGGGGTTTCACCCTGCATTCCCCATTTTTGTTTTTGAAGAACACGCTTGAGTGTACCATGAGCGCGTTCTACAATCGCCTGTCCCGTCAGAGAATGAGGGATGCCACACCCCACGTGTGGCACACGTGTTGTGTGACACACCCCACGACTGTAGGAACTGCTGTACCTGCTGCAAGGCATAAGCAGGACCATTGTCGGTTTTCACAGCAGAAGGTATGCCAAGAACAGCAAAGGCCTGCCTCCAGTGGGCAATGACATCTCAGGCTTTCTCTCCGGTGTGAGCAGAAGCTCACATTGCAGAGGACAACGTGTCCACCGTGACATGCACATACCTGAGCCGGCCAAACTCAGCGACCTGGGTGACATCAGTCTGCCAAAGCTCCAAGGCTTTAAGGCCCCTGGGGTTAACCCCTGCTGGCAATGGCGCACCAAGGGCGTGACAGTCGTCGCACAACTCGACAATTTCATGAGCCTCAGTGGCCGTCAGTTGGAACTGCTTCTGCAGCGTATGCACATTTTGGTGGAAAAACCCATGCGATGCTTTGGCCTGCGCAAGCATCAAACGGAGCCAAGTATCAAACGGACATCAATGTGATTAGGTTTGATCTCCCTTCATTGTTCGAAAAAGCCAATATTTATGGGATTAGAGGCTAAAGCAGGCACTGCTAAACAGTAGCTGATTGGTTAAAAACTTATGTTCCAACACTCTAATTGACTGTCCGTCGGTCCACATCTCTTGGCTGCATGGTCAGTTTTTGTTCTGTCTTGTGATCAGCATTTCTCTTCAGCATCCATGAGAAAGGACAGCAAGTTGTAACATGACTTCCAGTATCCGTGAGAAAGCACCCATGAGAAAGACCTATAAGCTGTTATATTTGCTACTTTCTTTTTAATTCCCACAGCGCAAAAGCAGCATAAGAACAATACAAGGCCTTATACCATACCCTGATAGCAAGGATTGTTCAAACCTCCCATCACAAGATTGTGGCCTTGCTCTTCTAAAAATTCCTCTGCACGAGAGGATCGAGATACCTCAAGTCCCTTTCCAGTACCAGCCGAGGGAGCTTGGGGTGCAGCAGCAGGAACTGCAGGGCTGAGCAAGGCCTGGGTTTTGGCTGGAGGAAGCAGAAAGGCCAAGCCCTGAGCCCATGCCTGGCTCAGCAGGGCCTGTCCCTCACGGCTGGCTCGGGGCTGTTTGTGGGACAGTGGGATGGGAGGGACAGCAAAGACAAATGTCATCAAACTTCAGCTCCTGCCAGCCTCCTCAGGGAGGGGCCCGGGAGGACCAAAGTGCAGCCCCTGAAAGGAAAGTTCTTTCTGTGGGGCCTCCAGAGGCAGCGCCAGAGCCCAGGGGACAAAGGCCTGGGTTTGGAGGTCCCAGGAGGGTTTGGGGGTCCCAGGTGATGGCGATGATGGCGATGGGGACCCTGTGCTGTGTATAAACTTTAGCAAGATGTTCTTGGGGGGCCATTGTAAGTTCTGGGTGGTTTTGGGGTCACGGTGAATTTTTGGGGGTTCCCGAGGGGGGTTTTCAGGGGTCCCAAAGGGGGGATTAGGCGATCCCAGGGGAATCCAAGGCTGTTTTGGGGAACCTGCCAGTGACAGAGATGGGGACCCCGTGCCAGGTATGAACCTTCTCAGGGGGGTCCGGGGGGTGTTGGGAGGTCCTGTGGGAATTTTGATATCATTAGAGGTTTTGGGGGTCTCTATGGAGCTCTGCAGACTTGGGGAGTTTTGGAGGGTTCCAGGGATGTTTTTTGGGATCCTGGGGAGGTTGGGGCATCTCAGGGGAGTTTGGGGGTTCCCAGGAGGTTTTGGGGGTACCTGGGCGATGCCGGTGACAGAGCTGGGGACCCCGTGCCGGGTCTGAACCTTCTCACTGCACTCGGGCAGCGTCAGCATGTTCAGGGAGATCCTGGAGGGCCGGGGGGTCACCCCAAATCCCAGGGGACCCCAATGCCAAGGGAGCCTCTGAACTCCGCTCAGCGCTGGATCTGCTGCAGGCAGGGGGGCACCAGCACTAGGCCCCACCCCACCATCACAGGGGGCACAAATGGGGCAGGGGTACGGACAGGTCGGGGGGGACCCCAAAGTCCTGGGGGAGGGAACACGGGGGGACTCCCAAGAATCCCCGTGGGGGGATGAGGGGGGACCCAGGAGGAGTTGGGGGGG
>JANEHK010000902.1:4674-16708 GCA_025960845.1 Tachycineta bicolor | reverse complement strand
TCAGTAGAGATACCAGCATGGAAAGATGCACATTTCTCCAGAAGTTGTTGCTGCTCTCTGTCTCTGTGAGGCCTTCTGGAAATCCCAGATCGAAGTATTGGAGGTTCTGTGCTATTTAACTTGCAAAGCCATCCTGTAGCCAGTGGCCTTCTTCACACACATTTATATTTAGAAGGTTCCATAGGCTGGTATGTCATTATCTCTGTGTGTTAATTGATTAAGTCTGGCCTACATAGAGCCGGCTGGCGAATTCTCTTTTGGGTTGTTATTATTAGCAAGACCCAGACATTTTAAGCCTTTTGGAGCACAGGAATCTCTCTTATCATGCAAGCAGAAGCCCACAGAAGTGGCTCTTGGAATCACTGGCTTTCCAGCTACAATAATTTAGATGGAAAAATACTCATATTGATGCACAAGAAAGTAGTAAAAAAAGGTGAAAGCAGACTTCAATCTGACAACAACAACAACAAATCATCCACCTACAGTCCTTCAAAGATCCAGCCAACACTCACAGCTGAATTAACAAATTCTGAAGCAGACCCTCTAGCAGCTAGAGTCAGACTGAAAAAACCCAGGGCATTACTCGACAGATTTCTTTGCCCTGACTGGGAAAAATGTCACTTCCCTCCTAGATATCATTGGTGTATGTTAAAACAAGTGCCGTATTCCAGTGTGGTCATAATTTTCTTTTCTACTTCTATTCACATTTGCAGAAGCGTCAAGAAAAAATTCAATTCAAGAGCAACTTACCCAGAGACTCCAACACTGATGCCACAATATATAAATAGGACCCGTCCAGTGCTTCCAGACGGTCAAACCTTAGAGAACTTGCTGCTTTCTTACTGTTAAAACTTATCTCAGCAACTCCATTTTCAATCTGGAAACAGAACAGAAAGCATCACTTGAGAATCAATGATTTAGAAATAATACACAGACCACATGCAGATTCAGTATGTTTCTGTTCATGGTCTGTTTTCAGAGGAATTCAAAGGTGGAGATGTGCTTCAGAAGAATTCTTTATCCCCTAAGATTACCTTCAATTAATCCACCCGTGGCACATACTGCAAAGTTTGGGTGCCGGTTTAGCAAGAGGTAGGGATAACACAGAGATAGCTTCAGTAAATGAGGAAAAGGGATCATTAGTGTAGAACATCCGCCCCAGAAGAAATCAATACCATGTTGATCTGCTTGTCTCCATTGGATTTCAGTTATTCTGTAATAGATACACTGAAGCCATTTCATAGAAATTTGAATCCCAGATTAAAAGGCCATTGTCTCAGATGCTGCCTTTGAATTTCAGTTCCAAGAGCATTTCTCTGCCCCTGATGCCAGCATTACACAGGAAAAGTCCACACTGGGGAGCTGTGGATGCAAATCACAACTTGAGGCCCATTCTCACCAAATTGGATGGAAAATCTTCATCAGTGGGTTTGGATCAGTCCTGAATTCTGCACTTGCATTCTACACAGACTAGACTCACTGCCCAGAGTACAGTCTAGATTTTCCCTCCATCCAGGTGACACCAATCCAGACTCCGTGAGCAATCCAGTCTTGGTTTTCTTTTCCCCTTTGCCGACTCCATTCCAGTTGCCAGGAGAAAGCCAATCTGGGTTTTCCCTCCAACCGGGGGGGTCCAGCCCAAGGGACCGGTTCTAGGTACTATCTAGAACCACAGTTCTTGGTCGCTCTAGGTAGGTGGAACCTAACCTAACCCCTTGAACCTCCATTGACCAAATCTCTGCCCTGCCCCCCCCCCCCTCCTCCCCCCAGTCCTATCGTGCTGACTCCTTCCTCTAATACTCATAGCAAGCCAAAATCACCTGGAACAAGAACCCCCCCCGCATCCGCAAACAAACTATCATCACAACAGTAATCATAGTTTGTTGTCATGCATTCATTGGGTTTATATTGCATTGGATTTGTAATGTTTTTTCTATCTGGCCTTGCCCAGCAGGGCCCATCTCCCCCACTGAAATGGAACCTCTCTTCCCCTGCCGCTTCTCCCTTACTGGGTGCTGCCTCTGGGCCCTGCCCCCGGGGAAAAAGCCCCAACAGGGGAGGGGCCAGATCTCTCTGGCATTGGCCACCCATAGGGAAAGGTCGCCAGCAAAGTAGGCAGGACTTGAGAATCAAAGCTGGAAAATCCCACCTGGTGCCAGAGAGCAGACTCCTTCACTTTTGCCATCGGCCGTCGTCTAGTCTCGCGGGGAAATTCTACAGCTGGCACGCAACATGCGGCTCCAAGCCACAAAAGCTTCCCAAAAAGCTGGAAGAAGCACTTGGGGAGCATGTGGCCCAGGAATCTCATGTGGCTACATGAGTCACAAAATGCAGCCCATCCATGCAGAGACAGACCCTTCAGGCTTGGCGTTCCCTGTGGAGTCTCAAACACAGGATTCTACAGGCCAGGGCTACAGTTTTCTCCTTTGCACTCAAAAAACCCATCGGAGTGCTACAAAGAAGCCCCCCCGAACAGCAATCTGCTTCCAGAGTAAGTGACCACACGTTCGTGGAAATATGACCCTGGGAACTGAGACTGGACGCTCTTTTTGCACCAAAAAGGGTCAGTCCCCAGCAAAAGGAGTCACTGGAAAAGAAAGGAAAGGAACGCTGGAATTTTGGTGAGTACCACTTTGTTTTCTAAGGGAAAATCTTTTTCAGAGGTGGTGCTCCTCAGGGGAAAAAGGTTTTTTTCCTTTTTCGGGGAAGGTTTTTGCTTTCAGAGATAACCTTCAAAGTACTTTAAGAGTAAGTTTCTTTCGGCAGCCAGGGGGGAGTGGAAAACGAAACTGTTTACCCTTTTGGCTTTTTTTTCTCTCTAGCGAGCTTTTTTTTCTGTTTCACTTTCTCAGTCACAATAAAGAGGCCACAGAAACTCAAAATCTGAGCCAAAAATGGGTGCTAGGCTCTCTGTGTCTCACAAAAGAGTCTATTACCATATTTCATACGCCTTGGATGATGGCGAGACCCATTATTCAAAGAAACAGCTGAAAAAATTAACTCTGTGGTTGTTCTCTCAGTTTCCGCATTTATCATTAGAGCAAATAAGCTCCCCAGAATTTTTTTGGGGAGGCTATAACCAAAAAAAAAAAAAAAAAAAAGAAAAAAAAAGTTGAATCTGGCTCCTCTAATAACAAAGAAGATACAAATTTTGCTTTTTATAGCTTCAAAATTAGGTTTGCATTGCAAAAGCAAAATAAAAAGAAAAAAAAAAGAGCAAGTTCTTTGTGACTTTTCCCCAGCTTGTACCTTTGCAGACAGTCTGAGTGCTCAAACCTTCCATGAGTGGTCCCCAGGTGGGGGGGAGGTGTCACAAGATGGGGGGGATTCCTTTGTCCAAAATGGCCAAAGCCATGTGCTCCTGAGCCAAGAGGAGCCTATCCCTTTGTCTGTCCCTCCTTCCCGCAATTCCTTCTTCTCCCCAGACACCTCCTTCCCTTCGGTGCCACCTCTGGCACTGCCCTCTCATCTGACTCTGCCCCCTACCCTCAAACCTCTGCCCTCCCACATCCACCCCATGTGACTCAAGCCTCCAGCCCCTCCCTGCCCCTGCTTCCCATGGGTTCCAGGCGCAGTGTCCCAGTTCCCACACCCCAGAGGGAGGGAGGGGGAGGAGCTGGGAACCCAGAAGCAATCTCAGCTTTTCTGCCAGCCCTTTCACATATCAACAATTAAAAAGATTTGCTTCTGGAACTTTGGCAAAATCCTGAAACGGCTGTTGATAAGAAGAATCTGCCAATTCAATTGGCAACCCAGCCTGCTGAGTCTTTCCAACCTTACAGTAAAATAAAGCAGCTCCCATCAGAAACTTTAGGAACATTTGTGGAGCGGTTAACCCGAGCTATCGGGTTACAGGTTAAGAACGAAGGAGCCCAGGAACAGGTCCTGGAGGAGATGGCTCTGGCCGATGCAGGCAAACAGTGCAAGGCAGCTATCCTCAGCCTGTCTATAGAACTGGCTCCAACTTTATGTGACATGCTCCAGGTGTGTGCCAGGAAGATTCCCTTCATAAAAGATCATCAAAACCACAGCGCCAGAGTCAAGCCGCCACAAAGAGCTGCTGCTGCAGACACCGTGCTTCCTGTACCTGTGCCACGGCCACTGGCCAAGAGAGGAACAACGTTATCTCCTGTGCAATCAGGCTGGACATTGGCTATCTCAATGCCTTTTAAAGAAGCAATTTCTGGACTTTTGGGACAATGGGGGTGGGAGGTCTCAAAGGTCCAATGGGAATTGTTAAAAAAACCTAGAAAATGTAAATGTTAAACAAAATAATCCTGCTTTAACCAGTTCTGCCTTTCAGCAAAAGTCACCGGATATGATAGTAAAGAATCCAGCAACAAGAGAAACAAAACGTCCTCTCATGATGAGGTCACCTGGGGTTGTGGGTACGCCTATGTGTCCACTCCCCCAGATCTCAAGTGGGTGCCAGCTGAGTGGGTGCAACCTTTCATCCCTAAAACTGCAAAACCACCTGCAGAGGGCCCACAAGTGGCCAGTGCTGCCAAAAGGAGGAGAAAGCGCCCAACCTTCTCCTTCTAATTCTCATTATTCCTTAACAGCATTTTTCTAAACAGTTTGCACTAAAAGTCACTTTTCTTTTGCAACTTGAAAGGTAACTCAAGATGCCAACTCTGAGCAGCTCCCACCAACCAAGCCTTCCTCCTTCTTAATTTAATAAGAAAAAGGGAAATGTTGTCATGCATCTATTGGGTTTATATTGCATTGCATTTGTAATGTCCTATTTCTATTGGTCCTTGCCCAGCAGTGCCCATCTCCCCCACTGAAATGCCACCCAACTCTGGTCCCCTGATGCTTCTCCCTTATTGGGTGCTGCCTCTGGGCCCTGCCCCCTGGGGAAAAAGCCCTGACAGGGGAGGGGCCAGCTCTCTCTGGCATTGGCCAGTCAGCAGGAAAGGGCTCCAGCAAAGCAGGCAGGACTTAAGAATCAAAGCTGTAAAATCCCACCTGGTGGCAGAGAGCAGACTCTTTCACTTTTGCCATTGGCGGTCATCTAGTCTCGTGGGGAAATTCTACAATAGTTCAACCCTGCATCCTCCTGGCCTTCTCAGCCTCACAACTAATACTCTTCTACATCGCATTTGAGGTCATGCTTGTCCCGACCTTGATCCTCAGCACCCAAGGAGGGAAACGGCCCGAACGACTAAATGCCGGCATTTACCTCCTATTCTACACACTCACCAGCTCACTGCCCCTGCTGATCGCCATCCTCCACCTACATAACCAAATAGGCACCCTAGACTTCCCAGTCCTCAAACTTTCACACCCAACAATCTCCTCCTCCTGGACAGGCATCGCATCAAGCCTTGCCCTCCTAATAGCTTTCATTGTTAAAGCTCCCCTATAGGGACTACATCTAGGACTCCCCAAAGCTCATGTAGAAGCCCCTATTGCAGGATCCATGCTCCTTGACCCCCTGCTACTAAAGCTAGGAGGATATGGCATTATACCAATAACCATCCTCATCAAATGAGCATCGAACAACCTCCACTACCCCTTCGTTACCCTCACACTATGAGGGGCACTGATAACCAGCACCATTTGCCTACGCCAAATTGACCTAAAATCCCTAATCACCTACTCGTCGGTCAGCCACATAGGCCTAGTTGTTGCTGCAACCATCATTCAAACCCAATGAGCCTTCTCAGGGGCAATAATCCTAATCATCTCACACGGACTGACCTCCTCAATACTCTTCGGCCTAGCCAACACCAACTACGAACGCACCCACAGCCAAATCCTCCTACTAACACGAGGCATGCAACCCCTCCTACCTCTCATGGCCACCTGATGACTACTAGCAAACCTAACAAACGTAACACTACCCCCAACAACTAACCTCAGAGCAGAGCTAACCATCATCATCGCCTCCTTCAACTGATCTTCGCTCACAATCCTCCTCACAGGGGCCGCAATCCTTCTCACTGCCTCATACGCTTTAGACATACTAACAATGACACAACGAGGCACTCTTCCATCCCACATCGCATCAGTCCAAAACTCCTCACACGAGAATATCTCCTCAGAGCCCTACACATATTCCCCATGATTCTCCTCATCTTCAAGCCTGAACTCATCTCCAGCTACCCCATATGCAAGTATAGTTGAACCAAAACATTAGACTGTGATTCTAAAAAGAGAAGTTAAAACCTTCTTACCTGACAAGGGGAGGTTTGACCAACAACAACTGCTAATTCTTGCATCTGAGTCTAAAACCTCAGCCTCCTTACTTTCAAAGGATAACAGGACTCCAATGGCCTTAGGAGCCACTCATCCCTGTGCCAATCCAGGTGAAAGTAACGGACCTGCCATTAGTCCTAAACACTCTCCTACTACTAACCCTAATAACCCTATCCACCCCCATCATCCTCCCACTCCTATCACCAAACCTTAAAAACAACCCAGCCACCATCACAAATACAGGAAAAACCTCCTTCCTCATCAGACTAATCCAGATAGCAATCCACATCTACACAGGGACGGAAAGTCTCATTTCCCTCTGAGAATGAAAATTCATCATCACCTTCAAAAGCCCAACCAGCCTAAAGATAGACTTCTACTCCCTCACATTCTTCCCCATCACCCTATTCATAGCCTTGTCTAGCCTACAGTTTACAACATGATATATAGCCTCAGATCCATACATCACAAAATTCTTCTCCTACCTCCTCCTATTCCTTATCGCTATACTAATCCTAATTGTCGCCAACAACCTCTTCGTGCTACTCATCGGCTGAGAAGGAGTGAGCATTATATACTTCCTTCTGATCAGCTGATGACATGGCCAAGCAGAAGCCAATACCGCCGCCCTCCAAGTCATCCTCTACAACCGAGTTGGCGATGTCGGACTTATTCTCTGCATAGCATGACTAGCCTACACCTCAAAAGCCCTGAGAAATCCAACAACTCTCCTCCCCTTCCAAACACCCATGCTCCCATTCCTGGGACTCCTTCTGGCAGCAACAGGCAAATCCGCCCAATTTGGCCTCCACCCATGACTCCCAGCCGCCATAGAAGGTCCAACCCCCATCTCTGCTCTACTCCACTCCAGCATAATAGTAGTGGCCAGAATCTTCCTCCTTATCCAAACCCACCCTATATTTAACACTAACCAAACCGCCCTTACTCTGTGCCTGTGCCTAGGAGCTCTTTCCATACTATTTGCCACTACATGCACTCTTCACCCAAAATTACATCAAACAAATCATCACCTTTTCCACCTCAAGCCAACTAAGCCTCATAATAGTCACCATCGGACTCAACCTCCCACCATATTTCAACTCACGCATTCTTCAAAGCCATAATATTCCTGTGCTCAGGCTCCATCATCCACAACCTTCATGGACAACAAGACATCCCAAAAATAAGAGGATTACAAAAAAACGTTACCAACAAATAACTCCTGCCACACCATTGGCAACCAGGCCTTAATAGGAACTCTCTTCCTTGCAGGCTTCTAGGTAGGTGGAACCGCGGTTCTAGGTGGGGGGGGGGGGTGGGGGGGTGGGGCGGTCCAGAGCCCAGCAGCAGCAGAGAGTCCATGCTTGCCTGCTGTCCAGGGCAGATCCAACAGCTCCAGGCCATCCTTGAAATGACCCCCTAGAGGATTGAGGAGTGGTGAAAGAGGCAAGAAACACTGCCTCACCTGGTTTGAATGGCAGGGCCATTATCAGAAGGCATCAGTCTCCCTCTCCCCTGCAAGGGTAAGAGAAGCATAAAACACGTCCCAAACCCCTGCTTTCCACAGATGAAACAGAACACACATTTTTGGGTTACATAATCCAATACATTCAGGTTCTTGCTCACAGACTCAGGGCGGGGGGGCGCAGCACGGGGAGTGAGTTTCTTGCCATGCTTAAGTCACTGACACCAGCTACAGGAATTTTGTCATATACTCAGGCTTAGAGCAAGAAGTTACAAGAGGAGAAGCTCATCATTGCACCTCAGAATTCCTATCAAAGACCGCTGTGTTGATTTGGCACAGCCTGGTTTTGTGGTAGCAGCAGGCAGCCCACAGAGGTGGCTACTGGGAGAAGCTGCAAGAAGTTTCCACCATGTCCAACAGAGCCAGTTGCTGACAGCACTGAAGATGGGTGTGCCGCCGGCCCAATTAGAAAGGTAGGTAAAGCCTCATGGTCCCATTGACAAAGAACATCAAAGTGGCCCGCAGGCAGTTTGTTCCAGGGGTTGGGAGGTGCTTTGCCAGGGCCCATCCCGGCACAGCACAGGGCAAGGCACCGCTGCGGCCACCGCCAGCTCAGTGTGGCCGTGGCAAAGCCGGCCTGCCCGGCCCTGCTGCCAGCTGTGCCCCAGGCAGGAGGGCAGGGCTGGAAGTGGCAGCTTCTCCTCCAGCAACACGCACCAGGAGAGGTCTTAAACAGCACCAGGGCCCCGGTGGCCACCACCGCCCACCTGATGGCCGTGGCAAAAACACGGCCAGTGACTCCCCGACACGGAGTCTAAATGAGATCAACCTCCTTGCTGCTGGGGGAGCCTGCAGGGATCTCTGAACTGGTGAAACCTTCTAGCAGTAGCACCTATGAGCAGCAGCTTTTCTTCTAGTCAGAGGAGAGGAGGAAGTGAGAATGTGCTGGAAAACAACATGGCAGCACCAAGGTCAATGGAAAAAAGGGGGAAGAAGTGCTCCAAAGTGCTCGTCACAGCTGAGATTCCTCTGCAAGCTGTAGGGAGGACTGTGATGAAACAAGTTGTGGCCCTGTCAGTTTACATCAAGTCCACAGAGGATGCAAAGATGCACTCACAGCCCATGGGGAAAACACTCATGCCAGAGTGGGTAGAAGCCAGAGAGCTCTTTGATCCAGTGGAGACCTGACTAGGAAGAGAGAGGGAGAGAGAGCCCCTGCTTCTAGAGATAAAGAAAACCCTTGCTTCCCAACTAGAGCAACCAAGCCCTAAAAAACAGCACCCTGGGCATGAGGAACCCATGACACAACAGCTCTGGAAAGGCTCTTTGCCTGCGGAAGGGACCCTACAGCATACCAAAGAAAAAACTCCTCTCTCTGAGCAAACAGAAAAAAACCTCAAAAAATGAACTGACCAAAAATCCCCATGCCCTGTCAGTAGGAAAGAGGAAGGGGCTGGGAGGGAAAAAAAAAAAAATACAAGGTGTTTCAAAGGCTTAATTTACTTTACACTATCATTCTCTGACTCTGTTAATAACAAATTAACTTTACACCTTTAAATGTGAACCTGTCTTGCCCTTAGAGTGTTTTTCTCCCAGTTCTTAACTCATGAACCCCTCATTCATTTTTATTTTTCCCCGTTCTCCTTAGCTCAACTAGAAAAGCAGAGAGCGAGTGAACAACTTTCATGGGTGCCTGGGTTTGGCCAATTGCCTACAGTGATTAAGATACAGCACCTGTCACAGCCTAAGGCTGCACCACTCTCCAGAGCCACAGCCTGCAAGACTGGAACCCCCTGTCCCAGCCAAGCACTGGAAAGCCACTCCCACAACCGGGAACTCCCACAGATGCGTCCACCCGCAGGCAAAGAGGCTTCCGACTGTGCTGGGACAGGGCCCAGCTTGGACAATTGGCTGCCAGCAACAGGCTGACACAACATCCACTGCGGCAACAGCTGGGCTCGGCTTCCTCGTGGATTGGGCCCAAAGCCTGGCCAGGGCTCAGGGAACAACCCAGGAGCTGCCAGGAGCTGCCAGCAAGGCAAGAGATCTGATTTTGTGGTTTTGTCCAGCTTCTCAGTTACAGAAAGGTCAATTCCTGTTTTCTTAGTGAGCAGATACCTAGGCCCTAACACTAACCATCCTGTGGACTCTGTTCACGAATGCGTACAAACACAGCATTAGGCTGGAAGGTTCTAGCAAGAGCCCAGCTTTGGCTCAAAGGCCTGTTGTGCAGCCCTCAGCACTTCAGCAGCCCTGAGCCATCTCTTAAGCAGAACCAGGACAGAAGAGCCACACCATTCCTGCCTTCCAGAGAAGACCCTGCTGCCTTGGCACTCCCCTTTAGTCCTTGTCTTGAAGGACAAGACAATCCAAGAAACACAAATCCAGGTTCCACCTACTCCTTGAAGAAGGTCCAAAATGGCTCTAAGCTATCTCAACACCAGAGCAAGACCAGGATGCTCTTCCTTGGGCAAAACTCAAGCTACTAAAATGCCAGGAACACCAGACACTGACGGTCCGCTGAAGGATATTGGTCTAGCTCTACTGACAAGTGGCAGTTGGAGAGAGGAATCTACAAGGCCTTGAGAAATCCAACACAGCCCCAGATGTTTTCCTGCTTGTATCATTCAGCTCTGCACTTACCTTGCACAGTCTTCTGCCAAGTGGTTCCAGATGCTCTGCTGCTATCAAAAATACTCGCATGAACTTATTTCTACATTCCAAGAAGTCCCATCCCATCATGTTTGTTCAGACGTTCCACATGAGGGTTTCATGTCAAACAAGCTGTTTTCCCATCCAGATCATTTCTTAAGCTGTAAGAAGCCCATGATCTCACAAGTACTCACAGAAACTCTCCCAACACCGTTTGCTGCTTCCCTCTCTCTCTGCCAAGGTCCCAAGAATTTCTGTGTCAGTTCCTGTCCAGCATTTCCCAGGGACCTGGGGAGAGAAAGCACAATCCTTATTATTAATTATGGCCACAGGCTTTGGGCTCAGAGGTTGGTTTCAGCCTTCTGGAAGGAGAAGCAGACACTCCTCACCCAGCCGGAGCCAATTCCTCCAGTCCCTGGTTGGCTCTCGCAAACCCTTCAAGCCACTCTGCAATACTCAGCATCGCCACAGAGCTACAACAGAGCAGCAGTTTATCCACAGGTGATTTCACCTAGCACACATTTCTGTTGTGTTTTCAAAGCAATCCTAGTGCTTATTTTACACCTCCAGAAGCGCATGCCTGCATCCACAACCATACTGCATTTTCACAGCGTGCCAGTAGGAACACAAACAGATTTAATACATTATTCTTCAGACAACAGCCCACCCACTTAACCACTGTGCGCTTGGACTGCTTCTTGTGGGAGAGTCAACAGAGGTGCACCAGCTTTAAACACAGAGCACAAAAACACAAACCAACTTGTCTCCACCAAATGAAATAAAACATGAGCATAAGTCACATGAAATGATACTATGTCATAGAAAACACTAATTTGCTTAGAACATAGTGCCCAAGAACTCAAGCATCCAGTCAAACAAGAAAACACATTCCAAATGGGACAAAGTAGCAAACATTAGACCAACCTTTCAACACAAGTGTGAGTCTGGAAAATGGTTTCTCCAAAGCCTCCTTGTGTCATCCCAAACGCCTCAGAGGGGTCACTGCACTCACTCCAGGGCACTCAGAGTAAAGAGATAAAAGAAACACAGCCTTGTTGTTCTACAGGTGGTACTTCCATCCCCAGCAAGGTCAGAGCTACTTCAGTTCTTGTTTACAAATCTCTTTGGGGTGGCTTAGAGTGAAAGACTGCAAGAACCATGTTTGCAAACACGTACACAGATAGACCTACCGGCTTCATTTCAAAACATTTCGCTGCAATGAAAAGCAGCTATGCAGCCACTGGGTTCTTACTATCTGCTGTCATACAGCCATATGAAAGGATGAAACTATTCCTTAAGGAAACACATAAGGGAAAAGAAACTTTTACAGCTGGGCCAGGTGTGTCAGGGAGGGCCCTTAGCAGGAGAAGAGGTTCCAGCTCCTTGCTGGATTTGCCTCTCATCCCCTCAAAGGCCCAGCTGCAGCCTCCAGGCAGTGAGAGTTCACCCCATCTCATGCAGATTGGCCATTCCACTCACAAACCTCCTCCTCCCAGGAATGCCCACGTGGCCAGGTGTGGAAATTGTTTTTCTCCGCTGTTGCTGTGGACTCCAGGATGGTGTATGTAAATGTAGATGAGAGATCTCTGCAGTTAGGTTTTAAAAGATTGGGTTTATTGTAAGGGATGTAAGGCCTTGCTTTGAGCTGCCAGGCTGCAGCTCTGGCAAGGCCAAGGAGGTGGGGGAAGGGAAAGGTAGGGAATGGTGGGGAGCAAA
>JANEHK010000901.1:0-16712 GCA_025960845.1 Tachycineta bicolor | reverse complement strand
CTGTGTAATAAACAGGTTTTTTCCACTTCTCTCTGAGGAAGTCTTTTCCCGAACCAGTTGGGGGGAGGGAAGGGGGGCCCCTCAGGAGCATTTCTCCCAAAATCTGCCTGAAACCACCACAACCCACTTCTGGGGAATCCACCGAGGGCCTGAGGGAGTGGCCACGCACGCATAGCCACGACCCCAGGTCACGAGCTCATAGGGACCTTTGGTTTCCCAAGTTTCTGGATCCCTAATCATGACCGGTGGACGCTGAGACAATCTGAACTGATTGCCACTGTTAAAATGGCGTACCACTGGTGGACTCATGTTTTCAAATGAACAGTTCAGAAAATTGATGGTAAACATGGCTTTGCAGAGTTTCTCATGTGGAGACATCCACACAGTCGTACTACTCTGTCTAGCCAGGACCTGTTTGAGCATCTGATGTGCTCGCTCAACCACAGCTTGATCTGTGGGGGAGTGAGGGATGCCAGTTTTATGTTCCACTCCCCACTGCTGGAGAAACTCCAGGAACCCCTTGGACGCATACGCTGGGCCATTATCAGTTTTGATTTCTTTTGGAATCCCCAACACTGAAAAAGCTTGCACTAGGTGTTTCTTGGCATGTTCAGTCTTTTCCCCTGCATGGGCAGAGGCATACACTGCGCCTGAATGTGTGTCAATGCTTACATGAACATATTTGAGGTGTCCAAAACTAGGAATGTGTGTGATGTCTGTCTGCCATACCTCACAACTGCCAAGGCCCCGGGGGTTAACTCCCATACCCATCGATGGCATCGCTTGGACCTGGCAGTTGGGACAGGTGGCCACAATGGCTCAAGCCTGGCTCCGTGTTAGCTGGAACTGACGGATCAGGCCTGGCACATTCTGATGGTATTGTTGGTGACTCAGCTTTGCCTGTTGGAAGATATCAGGGAGACGTGCATTTTCAACAGGTGCAGCAAGGGAATCTGCCTGACGATTCCCCTCTGCAATTTCACCTGGCAAATCAGTGTGTGATCTTACATGCATCACATAGAACGGATGTTCTCGATGAGAAATTAAATAAATTAGCCTTGAAAGCAATCTGAAGAGATGTTCATTGTCAATTTCTTTGAGCACAGCCTGCTCCGCTCTGGACACTACCCCCGCCACGTAAGCAGAGTCTGTTACCAAATTAATTGGTTCCGAGAACTTCTCAAAGGCTGTTACCACTGCAGCTAGTTCAGCCACTTGGGGGGATCCCTCCACAAACTCCACATCAGCTTCCCAATGCTGAGTCTGAGGATTTCTCCAAGTCATCACCGACTTGTGGGAAGCCCCGGATGCGTCCGTGAACACTGTGAGAGCCTTTCCTCACGAGGAATGAGGTGGAATTCCTCATTGAGCAACTTGTGAGACGGGGCATGGACTGATATTTGTCCCCTGTAGCTGTCCAGTGATAACTGGAGACTGGCATTGCTCTGGAGCAAATGCTCAAACATCTCTTTGGTCAATCTCTTGGGAGAGTTCCTTCCCTCCTTAGAAAGTTTGACCGGAAGGTGAATACATGTAAAGTCACAACCAGCCAGTTCACACAATCTCACCCTTGCCTTCCGAATCAGTTGAGCTATCAACTCTTGTGGCTCAGTGATGGTCTTGGATCTTTGGTGAGAGAGGAAGACCCACTCTATGATCAAGAGTGAATGTCTCTGCCCTTCGATCCATTGAAAAATCAAACAATGCAAATGTGGCAGTTTTCCTAGAACAATGAATTGGAAAGGTATGTTTGGGTCACATCGATGAGCCTGCCTCTCTGATAAGGCTTTCTGTACCTTTTCGATTGCTGTCTTTGCCTCTGGGGTCAGTTCCCTGGGAGAAACCAGCTCCCTCTCCCCCTTCAATAAATTGAAGAGAGGGTCTAAATCTTCATTTGTGAGGCCTAGCCAAGGTCTTACCCAATTCAAAGACCCACACAAGGAGTGGAGATCTGCTAGGGTTTTGGGATTACACTCAATTTCCAATTTCTGCGGAACAATGGTCCTTGCAGTTATTTGTAGACCCAGGTACTTCCAAGGTGGCATCCTTTGAACTTTATCTTCCTGTAACTGAAATCCAGCAGAGGTTAAAACCTTAACCACTAGGTCAAGCGTGTGTTGGAGTATAGAGTCATTGGGGGCACACACGAGTAGATCATCCATGTAGTGAAGGATGATGGCATCCTTTCTCTTGGCACGTACTGGTGATAATAATGAGGCTACGTACTGTTGGCATATGAAAGGACTAGATTTCAGACCTTGGGGAAGTACTTTCCAGTGATATCTCTTCATTGGGGCTTCTCGATTAATGGTAGGAATCGAGAATGCAAACCATGGGGCATCTTCTGAGTGTAGAGGAATTTGGAAGAAACAATCTTTGATATCAGGTCCCTCAATTTGCACTATGTTTTTTGAGATTTTTGCCATTGTGATTCCTCCTATGCCCTGAAGTTTGCCTGCCAGAGGTTGCAGCTCCCAATGTGATGGCCACATGCTCTCAGGTATAACAGTAATGTCTGCGCCGGAGTCGAGCATTCCCTCCACGTGGAGGCGGTCTGACCCACAGGCTAAGTTACATGCCAGAGAAGGTTTGTTCTCCCTTACCACCTCTGCCCAGTAGACTTCTGGTGATTTTCCATCCGCTAGGACCTCAGCCGGAATAGGAATGGCCTGGGCAAGAACTTGCCCCTCTACCATGTAGAATGGTGGGTGCATGCAGCGTGCCAACAGCATGATGTCTGTTATCTTTCCCTTAATGGTCATGGGAGCTACCTCAACCTCCAAGGGTGTATGTGCTGTGTCCCCAATAACAAAATACTCAGTGTTCAGTTCCATGTAGTTAACCTTCATGTCCTGTGAAATGTTTTGCGGGTCCACTGTAATTACTGTCCAATCAGTAGATCTGAAATGAAAACCTTTGGTAGTCACAAGCCTATATCGGCCTCGCGGCTGCCATACCTTGTTAGTTGAACATTTGACATTTTTGTTTTTCTGTACCCCCACACCCTGCGACCTGCCCTCCTCCTTTTTTGTTAAGAGAGAGACATTTGCCACGGTATGGCCTTGTAAATTTCTTTCTTGGCGCGTCAAGGAGATAAAATCTGGGCCGCGCTGTGGATTCAGTTTTTTTGATTTTTTGACTTGCGTTTCTGGTTTTCCGGGCAGGCCTTGGCGAAGTGTCCTGGCCTTTTGCAGCGGTGGCAGATGATGTGCTGCAGCTGGTCTGATGACATTGGTTGCCTCCTTGCTCCTGGTGCTGCAGCTGCCACAGGCTTTGGGTGTGTCAGTCCCAGATTCCTTTCAGGTGCACTGAAAAGTTCCGCTCTCCTGGTACAGGCTTCTATCATCTGTGCGAGACTAGGCAATGGGTCAAGGGGAAGGCTAAGAATGATTCTACGACAGGTCTCATTAGCATTCCTCTGAGCCATCTCCTTAATCAATTCTGCCTGTACCACTGGGTCTTGCACTTGTCTTTCCACTTGACTTCTCAGACGGTCCACAAACTGCAAGAAATTCTCTGAAGGAAACTGTTTAATGTTAACATAACTGGTCTTTATCTCAGGTGATGGAATCTGATAAAAAGTCTTTTCTGCAGCATTACAGATCTTATCTAAAACTGACTTGGATAACAACCGAATTTGCTCATTCACACTAGATAAATCACCTTCACCACACAAATGATCATGTGTGATGTCATTGTCATCGCTGTCCTGAGCATCAGGAGTTTGCTGAATTTCCTGCAATACTGTTTTCAAAGCTTTTTTCCATAATCCTTCCCATAGGTCATACTCTGAGGGAGTTAATAGGCATCTGAATAAATCTTTAATGTCACTGGGTACCATCTCATTTGAATTGAAGGTAGCTTTCATCATGCCCTTAAATATTTCACTGGATCTCCCAAATTGTTTCTGCATTTTACACAGCTCTTTTTTATCTTGGTATGAAAAAGGCAGATACTCTTTACGCACATGTCTTTTGCCTACATATACTACAGGAGCCACAGATGGTATGCTTTCTTGATCATTATTCTGAGTTGCTAAAAATCCTGCTGCTTCTCTAGTGCCCAGGCAGCCAGAGGGTGTTGTCCCACCCCCTCCCTGGGGTCCAGCAACAGGCAGCTCTTCCCTCCTCCCCCGGGGCCCCAGGCTAGGCTGCTCCTTAGCCCTTGCAGCGGGGGACCACTCCCCCCGACTCCGGTGCTGCGGGCTGGCAGCCACTCTTCATTATCTCTCCCCCCATCCGCGCTGGCACTGGTGATTGCAAGGGACCCTCCCCTCTCCCCCAGGGCGCGGCCGCTCAGAGGGAGGTGGAGGCACTGGGGAGAAGGGTGGGGTGGGGGATTGGGTGAGAGATATGGGGTTGGGGCGGGGACTGGGGGGAAGAAGGGATAGTGGGAAGGAGGAGGAATACAATGCCGTCCACCTTCAGGGCTGACCGCGTGGTGCGAGCCCCCCAGGGTCTCATCCATGCGGCCAGAGCCCCGAGAGGAAAAAAGTGCATCTTGCTGAGGGAAAACAGGTGGGAGAGGAGGGTATAAGGACGATGGGTGAGTTTGAGGAGCAGAATCCAGTATGGAATCAGGGAATCCCTGCTTCTCGGGAACAGGGAATTGCTGAGAGCATGGCCGTCTGCTGTTTTCTGCTTCTAACAGCTTCTTGCATATGTTATAAATAAAACCGACCAAATTCAATTTATCAAAATTTAGAATTTTATTTTGAGACAAAATAACAGTCTCGAAAAGCCACAAGTAAAAGGACAGCGTCGAGCCCGGGATCGCCGCTGGGTGAACACGGATACAGACTCTGTCAGCCTGCTATCCCCCAAGTTCACAATTTTGGTCTCCAGCTGTCCCCTTTTTATACACTGGATCGCGAAGTGTAGTCAGGGATTTTGACGGTCTCCCCTCCAGGGCGTCTTCATTAATCATGCAAGTCCTGGTATCGGGAGTTTGAATGGACCGGTAGGGTGGAACAATGCAGCTGATGGCTGGGCCCGGGTGTGTCGTGGATATGTTAATTTTCAACGGAGACGAGTGGAGATATCCATCTGAAGTGATCATCTCGGTCTCCGGACTGGTATCTCCGTCTTCCGTTGTTCTTTGTGTTCCTTCAGGAATTCCTGGCAATGGGAGTTTCTAGGTTCCCCTCTCAGGTAATTCCAAGCATTCTTTCCTCGTGTCCCACTCGTCCTTCCAGAGCCGAGGAAAATTTTTTTTTATTTTGGTTTTTCCAGTTTACTCTTATCCATATTAGTTTGGGCAAATCTTTAACACTCATACAGTGAACATTTACTCTTTATAATTTGATAACACGAATTAACTTTAGCACATATATTACAATCCCCCCTCTTCCAAATTCACCAATTTAATTCGTGTTTTGGTTATAGTCTTTTTTCTCTGCCAAGATAAAAAAGCCTCTTAACCATTATTCTGTTAACATTTCCTTTGCTGTTTTACTCCAATATGTCCTTTCCGTATTCTCCTCCTGCATTTGGGCTTTAAACCTTTCTAAAACCTGGGCAGCAGTACTCTTTTCTTCAGTTAGGTTCATAATTTTCGAGGTGGCTTTATTCTTGGCTAACCCCCCTGAGGCTAATTCAGGATCCATAGGAAGGGCTGCTACTTGCATCCCCTGGACCACGGTGTGAATTAGTCTTATTAGGCAAGGTATTAGGCAGGGCAAAAATACTAATCCAGCCACAGAGCACAGGATAAAGAATCCCACCTTTTTCCACCAATCTCCTGCTCCAAAAATCTGATCCCACCATGATGCCTTGAGTATTGAATTCCATGTTTGCACTGGGACATGTGCCACCTTTTTTATTTCTGCAGCCAAATCTCTGATAGTTTCCCCATAATCATTTATTTCAACACAGCACTCTGAGTCATTGAATTTCCCACAAACACCCCCTTCTTCTGCTAATAAATAGTCTAAAGCTATTCTATTTTGGTATACGAAAGCTCTCATCTGTGAGTGCTGTCTGGCCAATAATTCCAAGGCATCTGAGGTATGATTGGACACTATTTCTACTACGGCTTGCAACCTAATTAGTCGGTTTAACAAGTATACTGGGGTTCTATATCCCCAGTTCCCGTCTTGTGCCCATGTGGCGGGACCATAATATTCTATAATGCGTTCTGCGGGCCATTCTTCCTCTCCCCATTTTTGATTTCCTCCCACCTGTGGAAATTCTTTCTTTACTTCTCGCTTCCTCCTGCTGAGGGTCTCATATAAAGGAGCCCCTAGTAAATCACTGCCAGTTCGGGGGAGTGTAAAGAAAGAGGGTCTAATCATTCCTAGGGTACAAGACCCTTTCCATTTCCGGGGTAACTCACTATATGCTCTTTTCCCACAAATCCAATAAATTCCGCTGGGAGCCTTCCATTTCATATTTGTATTTTCAGGCCTTTCCCAAAATTCTGCCAATTCGGTTAGAGAGTAGTAAGGGTTAGCGTTAGCTATCTCATGCCAACAGAGTTCAATTTCCTTTACCCAATTACATTTCTCTTCTCTTTTCTTTCCCCAATACCCATTAGGGGGTTCTGGTTGCCAAATTTTGGAGTTATTGTTGGAATTTACTGTCAGAGTGGATAGACAAGGAGTGTACCCCACCACATCATTGTAAGCGTTGCCTTCCCGGCTTATACAAATTGTCCCTATTACACGATCGTCTAGTGTCCACCCTCCTGGTCGGGTTAAAGTGTTTAAGACTTTGTTATCCCATTTTAGCAATTGTTCAGGGGTTAAACTCTCACCTTTCCATGGCCATCTTTCTGCAGATCTCAATCCTCCACAGATCCAACAGTTAGTTAGCCCTAATTCGGTAGCAATTTCTTGCACTAAATCCAGGAAAAGGTTCCTGCTGGAGGTAGCCAGACTCCAATCATTAGATTGTTTTTCTAATTGTTCATACTGCTCACTTAGTGTCCTCATTCTTTCCTGCTCCATTCTCTTTTTCTTGGCTGCTAATTCTTGTCGTTTGAGTTCTAAGGCTACCTTCTGTATTTTGTTCTCTGGGTCTAACCCCTCTTCATCCTTAGAAAAACAGAAAACCTTGTCCATTCTTAAACAAACCCTTTCATCATTTTCACTTAACATATCTAGTAGTATAGGTCCACTGGTTAAAGCAGCTGTTTGCAATTTCTCATTTTGTCCCACCCAATATGTCTTCCCATTCAGGGTACACATTTTCAGTTTTTTCTTGTCATAACATAATGGGTTAACTTGTAAATATCCTACA
This sequence comes from Tachycineta bicolor, assembly GCA_025960845.1. Taxonomy (NCBI): domain Eukaryota; kingdom Metazoa; phylum Chordata; class Aves; order Passeriformes; family Hirundinidae; genus Tachycineta; species Tachycineta bicolor. The sequence goes on along the minus strand of JANEHK010000901.1, from coordinate 9,474 downwards.
AAGGTACTTTCTCTTTTTCCTCCAATCTAGACAGTTCTGTTACATTCTTTGCAGGTAGGGATCAGAGGAAGACTGCTTACCTCCCTTTTCTTCCTAAATACTGCCAGCGGGTGATTGGATCTGTTCAATTTGAACCTCTCATTCCATTTGTGATTCTCCCCCCTTTTTGGTGTAAGCCAGTCTACTCGTACCCTGGATTCTAAAACTCCGTTCCTGGTGAAGTTCGAAGGAACCTCGGAGGGATTAGTTCCCTTCCCCATTCTCTCTTGGGGGCTGTGGAGGCCATTCGTGGGGTACATGGCTAGACTCAGGATCACCAGGGTTACCCATGGGTCTATCCCTCTGCTCAACCCTTCGCCCGTTGGGTTGCCACCAGCGGCGGGGTAAACCATCTTCCTGGCAGCAGGGAAATTCCTCCGGGTCCCTTCCGGTGCTCCTCTGAGCGTATCGCCTCTTGTACTGTTCCCACCTATTTACTTTTATTTGATCCGCTCCACAGGGTACTTTCAACGTTCTCCTGCACTCAATTACGAGTGGATCCGCCCTTTTATTTAATCCTCCCCTGGTCCCGTTAGTAAAATAATGGAACCACTCTGGAGAATCCAATTCAAACAATCCCGCCTCGGTGGCAATGTATAGGAATAGGTTGGTAAGCCTGGCTTCCTCCTCGTAACAAGGCACACATAAACTCCAAGGCCTAGCTCCTTGGACACAATGAGTCACCCAAATCTGTTCACAATACCCGCACTTATAATGAACAAACGGATAGCAGGGGCATCCTGCCTGATTGCAACTTATCCGATAAGCGCTGGTCATTGAGTATCTCGATGGATCCTTAGCTTCAAATATCCAGGCGCTGAGGCGATTCTCCACTGCGGAGAGCTGCTGTGTTGTTTCACCTTTTTCACTCGGGAGGAATGGGTCCAGCCTTTCTCAGCTGTTCTCACTGCAGTGTCTGTAGTGAGGAGGACGAGGAAAGGTCCCTCCCAATGCGATGACAGCGGGGCTTCTTTCCACGTTCGGATCAGCACCCGATCACCCGGCTGGATTTGGTGTATAGCAAATCCTAGAGGGGTGCTCTGTGCTATTAATCCACACTTCCGTAGCTCCTGTAAATTTTTGTTAATTAAAACAATATAAGACTGGATCTGACAATCCTCCACCCGGGGGTGTCCGACTGGCATTCCATGCTCATAGGGCATTCCATATAGCATCTCGAAGGGAGATAATCCTGATCCTGTATGGGGCTGCGTCCTAATATTTAGGAGAGCTAGTGGGAGGCATTTAATCCATGACATTTTAGTCTCCAACATAAGTTTTGATAGCTGTGCTTTCAAAGTTTGATTCATTCTTTCTACCTGACCTGAACTCTGGGGATGCCAAGGTGTGTGATATTCCCATCTAATCCCCAGGGCTTCTGCCAAGTTTCTTATGACCTTAGATGTAAAGTGGGTTCCCTGATCTGAATCTATGGAATCGGGGATCCCATATCTGGATATTATTTCCTCCAGTAACCTGTGCGCTACTGTTTGGGCTGTTGCCCTGGGGCTAGGGAATGCCTCTACCCAATGTGTTAATTGATCCACTATTACTAACAAGTATCTATATCTCCCTATTTTTGGTAACTCGGTGAAGTCCACCTGTATTCTTCCAAAAGGACGATATGCTAAGGGGCGTCCCCCCAATGCATTTTGCTTAACCTTTGACTTATTAATTTTTTGGCACACTAAGCAGCCTTGAACTTCCTGTTTTGCCAATTCAAAAATACCTTTGCATCCAAAGAATTTTAGAAATTGTTCTGCCAAGGCTTGAGTTCCCCAATGAGTTTGTGCATGTAATCTCTTTAATATGGTCCTGGCATAGGCCTTAGGAATCAATTCTCGACCATCCGCCAATTTCCATTTCCCATTTACCAAAATACCCTTTATTTTCTTGAATTCTTCAATTTCTTTTTCTGTAGGATGAGGGGAAAATTCCCTGGGGTTTTCTATGCTGCTCTCTGGAATGTCTAGAGTGAGGAGAGCTGCCTTTCTGGCTTCCTGATCAGCCAGGTTATTACCACGTATTCTGAATTGTAATCCCACTTGATGACTCTTTACATATACTACTGCAATAGCCTTGGGTTCCCTTACTGCCTTGAGGATCTGTCTTATCAAATCCTCATGTATTAAACCTTTCCCTCTGGTGTTTATCAGTCCCCTTTCTTCCCAAATTTTTCCAAAAGTATGTACTACCCCAAAAGCATATTTAGAGTCAGTAAAAATAGTCCCTATTTTTCCCTTAAGTTCTTTAAGAGCTTGCAAAACCTCATACAATTCACATGCCTGGGCCGACCAAGAAGTACCCAGGGGGCCTGATTTAACTACTCTCCCAGTTTTCCCATCTATAATAGCATATCCTGATTTTCTTTTCCCTTCTATGACTCTGGCTGACCCATCTACAAACTATTTTTCCCCTTCTTCGAGTTCTTCGTCCTCCAGATCCTCTCTAATCTTGGTCTGTAATTCTATTAGGTCCGTACAATTATGTATGGGCTCAGATGATGCTTCCCCAAACAGGAACCCAGCAGGGTTACTTGCTTGTGTTGTTTTCAGTTCTAATTCTGGAGCCTGAGGAAGGATAGCCTCATATTTCAAAAGCCTTGCATCCGTGAGCCATTTCTCAGCTTTTTGTTGCAAAACAGTTCTTACATTATGTGGGGTATAAACCGTAATGGGGGCCCCAAAAGTAATCTTTTTGGCTTCTTCTACTAATAAGGCCACAGCTACTATTGCCTGCAAGCATGTGGGCCACCCCCTGCTTACAGGGTCCAATAGCTTGGAAAGGTAACCTACAGGCTTCCTATCCCCAGCCCATTCTTGTGTCAACACCCCATGTGCTGTGTGGTTCCCTACATTTACAAATAATTGGAACTTCTTGTTTATATCAGGGAGACTTAATACTGGGGCAGTTACTAAAGCACCCTTTAGTTGTTCCAATTCTTCGTCATCCTGTTCAGTCCATTTTATCTTTTCTGCAGTTAGCTTTTCATACAAAAATTTAGCCTTTTCACTATACCCTTCTATCCATTGTCTGCAATATCCTAATAGCCCCAATAGCTGACGTACTTGTCTTTTGGTTCTAGGGGGAGGCAATTCTATAATCCCAGCTACCCTTTCAGGATCTAATTTCTTTTTCCCTTTGATCAGCCAATGTCCTAGATATTTCACTCCTGATTCGGTGAACTGTAACTTTTGTTTTGCTACCTTTAATCCCTTTTCCCCCAAAAAGTTTAATAAATCAATAGTACACTCCCTGACATCTTCCTCCGTTTTACCAGCCACTAATAAGTCATCAGCATACTGTAAGACCTTTGTCCTTTTCCCAGGGGAGAACTGGCTCAGTAATTGTTCCAATGCTTGTCCAAATAAATTTGGGGAGTCCACAAATCCCTGGGGAAGGGAGGCCCACCTTAGTTGCTGTTTTCTATTAGTGTCTGGATCCTCCCATTGAAATGCAAAGAAGTCCCTGCTGCCTTCAGCTAAAGGGCAGGTCCAGAATGCATCCTTTAGATCTATAACACTATACCAAGTATCCTCCGGGGATATCCTATTCAGAAGGGTATAAGGGTTAGCCACTACAGGGAACCAGGTTCTTGTTCTTTCATTTATGGCTCTTAAATCCTGCACTAACCTATAATTCCCATCTGCCTTTTTAATAGCCAGAATTGGGGTATTATGCCTAGACATGCAGGGTTCCAAAATGCCTTTCTTTATCAAATCTTCTATTATAGGTTTTAGTCCCCGTCTCCCTTCCAGAGGGATTGGGTACTGTCTAACCCTTATGGGATCTTCAGGCCTCTCAATTTCAATTGAAATGGGTTCCATAACTAACTTTCCAGCTTCCTTTCCTGTATGCCATACCCTGGGGTTAATTTTATCCTCATCTTCACATGTTAGCTTATATAAGCTAACCATTATCTGTGAATTCCTTATGATGAGGTTAATACCCAGTGCAACCATCAGGTCCCTATCCAGCAGGTTGTAATCAGCCTCTTCCACTAACAACATGTCCCCCAAGCAAACTTTATTATCCGATTCAATCTCCACATTCTTTACAACGGGGACCTTGAACGGTTCCCCTTTGGCTCCTATAACCACCATAAATTCTTTGCTTATATGGCATCCTGGGGGCAACTGTCTAAATGTACTTCTCTCAGCCCCAGAATCTACTAAAAAATCCATTTTTGTTCCTTTGGGTCCTATCTTCAATGTTATCAAGGGCTCCCCCGATGTTATGGACCCCAAAAGATAAAGCCCCTGACGTCCCTAGTCCTCCTGAAACATCTTTTCATCCCTTATCCTTTTTGGACAATCCCTCTTCATATGTCCTTTTTTCTTGCAATAAAAACATTCCAAACCCTCCATTCGATTCCCTGAGACTCCTTTCTGTGGACGTACAGGCCCCTTCGGAGGTGCTTTCCTTAGGGGTTTCTCCGAAGCTTGTGGGCGTTCCTGCTTCTGGGCTTCCCTTACAGCCGCTACCAATACTCTAGCCTGTATTTTCTGTTTTTCCTCATCCCTTCTCATATAGACTTTCTGGGCTTCCCGTAGTAATTCCTGTAGTCCTTTCTCCTGCCATCCCTCTATCTTCTCCAGCTTTCTCCTGATATCCTCCCACGATTTTGCCACAAACTGGGTTTTCAACAGTACTTCTCCCACGGGAGAATCAGGGTCTGTCCCCGAATATACCTGGAGGCTTTTTCTCAATCTCTCTAACCATTCTGTGGGAGTCTCATCTTTCCCCTGACATTCCCCGAAAACCTTACTCAGATTTTGTCCCCGGGGCACGGCCTCTCTGATTCCCTGTATGATGATATTCCTCATATCGATCATGCTTCTCCTACCCTCCTCGGTCTGAGCATTCCATCGGGGATCTTGGCTTGGCCATTTCTGATCTCCGGGAGTGCTCTGAGGGTTTCTCCGTTCCCATTCCCTTATTCCTGCCTGCCTGATCATTTCTCTTTCCTCCGTGTTGAACAGGGACCTTAGAATGGCTGTGAGATCCTCATATGGATAGATGCTGGTTCCCAAAAACTCATCGAGCCTTTCAGAGACCCCTAAAGGGTCATCCATAAGCTTCCCCATCTCCTTTTTGAAGGTTCTCACATCGCTAGTATTAATCGGGACGTTTACGTACCCGATGATTCCCGGAGCAGTGGGAATCTCCCTTAGGGGGAGAAGATTAGCCTTTTCACCCTCCCCCTCACTCTCCACCTCATTCACTTTCTTCAGTTGTCTTCTAGTCCTCCTAGCGGGAGGGGTATGTTTTGCTTCTGCCGAAGCCTGCTGCGTATTTGCAGGGGAACTAAAGAAAGCCGCCAGATCTAAATCTGGCAGCAGGTCATCCCGCGTTGGTGCAGGGGTGTGTGTACTTGGTGTCCTTCCTCCCAGTGGCCGAAAGACCTGTGTGGGTTCTAGCGGGGGAGGGAGCCCACTCGGTGGGAATGAGGCCCCGGATTGTGATTCTAGCGGAGGGGCAGATGGAAGAGACGAGGGCATCTGGATTCCTCGTCCTAAAGGGGGTCCCAATCTCCCGGGGTTTTGCGGATTACTCTGCTCCGGGAGGGGAGGGGGCGAGGGCACAATATAAGGTGGGGGTAGATTATCTAAGGGTTCCCATTTATCCCCTGAGACAGCGGTAGGATTCCCTATCTTCACCGGTAACAGCTTCGCATTTATCTTTCCCCAGACCCCGGCATATTCCTGTTCTTCCGCAGTTCCCTTATCTCTGACATAAAGCACCAGTGCCTTACATATCCATTCCTCGAAAGTCCCAAACACGGGCCAAGTTACGTGATCCCGTATTTCCACCCCTCCCCACACTTCTATGCAATAGTGTATCATCTGTTTCTTGGATTTTCTTTCCCTAATGGGACATTCGTCCCAATGTTCTAGCATCCATCCCAGCGGGCTCTCCACTGGGATTTCGGGGATTCCTTTACCGGTTCCCCGTTTTGTCTTCCTTACGTTCCTTTTGTTAGTTTTACTCTTTGCTTGCCCCATGGTATGGGTTTACCAGATACTTGCCCTTTGTGGGTGATCACTCCCCCCCTGGGTTTTCTCTGGTGTGTGAGCTCTCCCTTCTCCTTACTTCCTCCCCGGACCATTCCTGGTCCAAGGCTGAAATGTTTACCAGTCCCTGGAACTCCTTAGGGATGTATCCTTCCCTTTCAGCCTTCCTGTGGCCGATTCCTCTTTCCGAAAACTCCCCGAGTTTCAAGGATTGACGTGTGAGGTGTGCGGTACCCCGAAACTTTCGCTTCCCCCGCAACCGACCACACCCCTCGCGGGGAAGTGGAACTGCGGTTTTGGGGTCCCCACTCGCTTCGTGATAAAATCACGTCTCACTCACACGCTCGGCCACTCCCACTCAACCACGCAATACTTACGATCCTTTTCCTGCGTGGATTCTTCGTGCACGTAGAGTTTTATGAGTAGATCTCTTCGCCGCGGCTCCTGAGGTTCTGCTTCCAAAGAAAAACCTCCCCGAGTTCCCCGAGAGCTCCGACCTAGCCTATCTCCCTTTTAAATGTGGCTTTTGTAGTTTCTGTTCGTCGTGTGGCTGATCGGTTCCACCCGGCTACCCCAACTCTGCCAGGCCGCTGAATTCAGCAGGGCGCCTCCTGGTCAGGGATGGGGGTCCCACGGGGGTCCCGGTATCAATCCAATCACGTCGGGGTCACCAGAATTGTTATAAATAAAACCGACCAAATTCGATTTATCAAAATTTAGAATTTTATTTTGAGACAAAATAACAGTCTCGAAAAGCCACAAGTAAAAGGACAGCGTCGAGCCCGGGATCGCCGCTGGGTGAACACGGATACAGACTCTGTCAGCCTGCTATCCCCCAAGTTCACAATTTTGGTCTCCAGCTGTCCCCTTTTTATACACTGGATCGCGAAGTGTAGTCAGGGATTTCGACGGTCTCCCCTCCAGGGCGTCTTCATTAATCATGCAAGTCCTGGTATCGGGAGTTTGAATGGACCGGTAGGGTGGAACAATGCAGCTGATGGCTGGGCCCGGGTGTGTCGTGGATATGTTAATTTTCAACAGAGACGAGTGGAGATATCCATCTGAAGTGATCATCTCGGTCTCCGGACTGGTATCTCCGTCTTCCGTTGTTCTTTGTGTTCCTTCAGGAATTCCTGGCAATGGGAGTTTCTAGGTTCCCCTCTCAGGTAATTCCAAGCATTCTTTCCTCGTGTCCCACTCGTCCTTCCAGAGCCGAGGAAAATTTTTTTTTATTTTGGTTTTTCCAGTTTACTCTTATCCATATTAGTTTGGGCAAATCTTTAACACTCATAATTATACAGTGAACATTTACTCTTTATAATTTGATAACACGAATTAACTTTAGCACATATATTACACGTACTTGTAAGAATATTGGAATAAATAAAGAAATTTTGTTTTCCCCATTTTCAACTTTTAAAGTTATTAATTTTCCCACATCATCCCAAAATGAAACCGAATTTATATCTTGTAAAGTACTGTCTGGAATCTCAGCTGACAGCCAGGAAATAAATTTGATTAAGAGCTTATCAGGAAATTTTAGATCTGTTGAAATGTTTCTAAGTTGTTTAAAAGCACTCTTTTGATTTCTCGATAAACGTATGCCCATGTTTCTGATGTTTTAAAAGGCAAACTGTTCGAAAAATCTTAACCTCTGACGTGAAAAACCAAAGACGCCGCTGCGCCCGCTCGCTCCCAAGGTATCAGAGGCAAGGCGGGCTGGCTGCGGCTCGGGGCGGCCGTCTCTGGCCGCTTTTCCCGACTGCGGGGACACGGGCAGGGGGGTGTCCCGGTGCCGGCTTCTGTCCCGGGACCCTCCCGTAGCTAGCCCACCCCAAAAACGCGCGGTTTTCCCCGGTACACGAAATTCCAGCCGTTCCGCAGAGAAAAAAAAAAATCTCTAACCGCGTTACGCCACACACTGCAGCGCAGGGTCCTAAAGCCTTCTCACTATTAAACTATAGTGATCTTCTAGCAGACCCTGGGGCACGTGCTGCAACGTCAGGGTTTTCTGTCTAAAGGCCGACTCACTTTTGTAGTAAAAGTGAACTCCCGACCCTGTCCTGGCACCCCGAGCTGCTCGAAAGCAGCCGATAGTGGCCAGGTAGTTGCACCTCCCAAAGAGCTTTATTAACCCCTGAAATAGGGAGTCCCGCTTCATGCGTGGGCTTATTAATATTTCATAACAAACCGACGTTGGGGGCCAACTGAAACTATACTTCCCTCTAGACACCCCCCGGCTCTCGCTAGCTCAGTTATTCAGGGGTTTTAGGGAAATATATTTCAGAGAGACAGAATAGAGATTTCAGAAGAGTGGCTCTCACCCTCAGCTTCCGTCCAAGCTTTATTCTCGATGTGATGTTCCAGGAGGCCGAGGAGAGAGAGAGTGAACCAGGAAGAAACAGGGGTATATCTAGTTTTGGGCCAAGGAAAGATATTGGCCCTGAGCCAATAGGGTCAGGAGTAGGTATGATAGGGAAAAAGGGTTGAACTACATAGAACAGGTTTCAGGAGGGCTCTGATGGGGAAAACCATTCCTCAGAGGAACACAACACTTTCCATTCCAATCTTTTTGATCATATCTCCTTTCCAGAGCACTTGTTAAACTTGGTTATCTGATTTCAAGAATTCATTACCATTCCTGAAAAGAAAAGCCTTCCTTTCAGAAAAAGGGAATGAAATCTTGTGATTTCCATGAGGATTAAACTGGAAAGCTTTGATCCATTTCCCTGCACTTCTTGTCATCTCATTCACGATCATTGTATTCACTTGTTTTTTGAAAATTCTTGCGCTTATATTTCACATTTGTTTCTTCAGATTGCTCTCCTGTCTCTGAATTTACATTTCTTCCAACATTTGAGGATTGGATTTGGAGTAATTTGAGCAAGTTATGGTCTTTTCCACTGGCATTCATTTCATCTCAGTCCTCTCAGCTGTGATCCCTCCATTTCCAAAATTTCTGGAGTTTTTCCATTCCACTCTTTTTGATCAAATCTCCTTTCCAGAGCACCTGTTAGACTTGGATTTCTGATTTCAAGATTTCATTCCCTTTCCTGAAAGAAGTGCCTTCCTTTCCGGGAATAGGATGAAATCTTGGAATTTCAATGAGGATTAAACTGGCAAGCCTTGCTCCATTTCCCAGCAATTCTTATCATCCCATTCACTATCATTGTTTTAAAATGGTTTTGAAACTTTTTGGGTTTTTTATTTACATTTTGTTTCTTCAGATTGCTCTCCTGTCTCTGAATTTACATTTCTTCCCGTGTTTAAAGATTGGATTTGGAATAATTTGAGCAAGTTATGGTCTTTCTCACTGGCCCTCATTTCATCTCAGTCCTCTTGGATGTGATCCCTCCATTTCCAAAACTTCTGCATTTCTTTCCATTCCACTCTTTTTGATCATATCTCCTTTCCAGAGCAC
>JANEHK010000900.1:0-16712 GCA_025960845.1 Tachycineta bicolor | reverse complement strand
CTGTGTAATAAACAGGTTTTTTCCACTTCTCTCTGAGGAAGTCTTTTTCCGAACCGGTTGGGGGGAGGGAAGGGGGGCCCCTCAGGAGCATTTCTCCCAAAATCTGCCTGAAACCACCACAACCCACTTCTGGGGAATCCACCGAGGGCCTGAGGGAGTGGCCACGCACGCATAGCCACGACCCCAGGTCACGAGCTCATAGGGACCTTTGGTTTCCCAAGTTTCTGGATCCCTAATCATGACCGGTGGACGCTGAGACAATCTGAACTGATTGCCACTGTTAAAATGGCGTACCACTGGTGGACTCATGTTTTCAAATGAACAGTTCAGAAAATTGATGGTAAACATGGCTTTGCAGAGTTTCTCATGTGGAGACATCCACACAGTCGTACTACTCTGTCTAGCCAGGACCTGTTTGAGCATCTGATGTGCTCGCTCAACCACAGCTTGATCTGTGGGGGAGTGAGGGATGCCAGTTTTATGTTCCACTCCCCACTGCTGGAGAAACTCCAGGAACCCCTTGGACGCATACGCTGGGCCATTATCAGTTTTGATTTCTTTTGGAATCCCCAACACTGAAAAAGCTTGCACTAGGTGTTTCTTGGCATGTTCAGTCTTTTCCCCTGCATGGGCAGAGGCATACACTGCGCCTGAATGTGTGTCAATGCTTACATGAACATATTTGAGGTGTCCAAAACTAGGAATGTGTGTGATGTCTGTCTGCCATACCTCACAACTGCCAAGGCCCCGGGGGTTAGCTCCCATACCCATCGATGGCATCGCTTGGACCTGGCAGTTGGGACAGGTGGCCACAATGGCTCAAGCCTGGCTCCGTGTTAGCTGGAACTGACGGATCAGGCCTGGCACATTCTGATGGTATTGTTGGTGACTCAGCTTTGCCTGTTGGAAGATATCAGGGAGACGTGCATTTTCAACAGGTGCAGCAAGGGAATCTGCCTGACGATTCCCCTCTGCAATTTCACCTGGCAAATCAGTGTGTGATCTTACATGCATCACATAGAACGGATGTTCTCGATGAGAAATTAAATAAATTAGTCTTGAAAGCAATCTGAAGAGATGTTCATTGTCAATTTCTTTGAGCACAGCCTGCTCCGCTCTGGACACTACCCCCGCCACGTAAGCAGAGTCTGTTACCAAATTAATTGGTTCCGAGAACTTCTCAAAGGCTGTTACCACTGCAGCTAGTTCAGCCACTTGGGGGGATCCCTCCACAAACTCCACATCAGCTTCCCAACGCTGAGTCTGAGGATTTCTCCAAGTCATCACCGACTTGTGGGAAGCCCCGGATGCGTCCGTGAACACTGTGAGAGCCTTTCCTCACGAGGAATGAGGTGGAATTCCTCATTGAGCAACTTGTGAGACGGGGCATGGACTGATATTTGTCCCCTGTAGCTGTCCAGTGATAACTGGAGACTGGCATTGCTCTGGAGCAAATGCTCAAACATCTCTTTGGTCAATCTCTTGGGAGAGTTCCTTCCCTCCTTAGAAAGTTTGACCGGAAGGTGAATACATGTAAAGTCACAACCAGCCAGTTCACACAATCTCACCCTTGCCTTCCGAATCAGTTGAGCTATCAACTCTTGTGGCTCAGTGATGGTCTTGGATCTTTGGTGAGAGAGGAAGACCCACTCTATGATCAAGAGTGAATGTCTCTGCCCTTCGATCCATTGAAAAATCAAACAATGCAAATGTGGCAGTTTTCCTAGAACAATGAATTGGAAAGGTATGTTTGGGTCACATCGATGAGCCTGCCTCTCTGATAAGGCTTTCTGTACCTTTTCGATTGCTGTCTTTGCCTCTGGGGTCAGTTCCCTGGGAGAAACCAGCTCCCTCTCCCCCTTCAATAAATTGAAGAGAGGGTCTAAATCTTCATTTGTGAGGCCTAGCCAAGGTCTTACCCAATTCAAAGACCCACACAAGGAGTGGAGATCTGCTAGGGTTTTGGGATTACACTCAATTTCCAATTTCTGCGGAACAATGGTCCTTGCAGTTATTTGTAGACCCAGGTACTTCCAAGGTGGCATCCTTTGAACTTTATCTTCCTGTAACTGAAATCCAGCAGAGGTTAAAACCTTAACCACTAGGTCAAGCGTGTGTTGGAGTATAGAGTCATTGGGGGCACACACGAGTAGATCATCCATGTAGTGAAGGATGATGGCATCCTTTCTCTTGGCACGTACTGGTGATAATAATGAGGCTACGTACTGTTGGCATATGAAAGGACTAGATTTCAGACCTTGGGGAAGTACTTTCCAGTGATATCTCTTCATTGGGGCTTCTCGATTAATGGTAGGAATCGAGAATGCAAACCATGGGGCATCTTCTGAGTGTAGAGGAATTTGGAAGAAACAATCTTTGATATCAGGTCCCTCAATTTGCACTATGTTTTTTGAGATTTTTGCCATTGTGATTCCTCCTATGCCCTGAAGTTTGCCTGCCAGAGGTTGCAGCTCCCAATGTGATGGCCACATGCTCTCAGGTATAACAGTAATGTCTGCGCCGGAGTCGAGCATCCCCTCCACGTGGAGGCGGTCTGACCCACAGGCTAAGTTACATGCCAGAGAAGGTTTGTTCTCCCTTACCACCTCTGCCCAGTAGACTTCTGGTGATTTTCCATCCGCTAGGACCTCAGCCGGAATAGGAATGGCCTGGGCAAGAACTTGCCCCTCTACCATGTAGAATGGTGGGTGCATGCAGCGTGCCAACAGCATGATGTCTGTTATCTTTCCCTTAATGGTCATGGGAGCTACCTCAACCTCCAAGGGTGTATGTGCTGTGTCCCCAATAACAAAATACTCAGTGTTCAGTTCCATGTAGTTAACCTTCATGTCCTGTGAAATGTTTTGCGGGTCCACTGTAATTACTGTCCAATCAGTAGATCTGAAATGAAAACCTTTGGTAGTCACGAGCCTATATCGGCCTCGCGGCTGCCATACCTTGTTAGTTGAACATTTGACATTTTTGTTTTTCTGTACCCCCACACCCTGCGACCTGCCCTCCTCCTTTTTTGTTAAGAGAGAGACATTTGCCACGGTATGGCCTTGTAAATTTCTTTCTTGGCGCGTCAAGGAGATAAAATCTGGGCCGCGCTGTGGATTCAGTTTTTTTGATTTTTTGACTTGCGTTTCTGGTTTTCCGGGCAGGCCTTGGCGAAGTGTCCTGGCCTTTTGCAGCGGTGGCAGATGATGTGCTGCAGCTGGTCTGATGACATTGGTTGCCTCCTTGCTCCTGGTGCTGCAGCTGCCACAGGCTTTGGGTGTGTCAGTCCCAGATTCCTTTCAGGTGCACTGAAAAGTTCCGCTCTCCTGGTACAGGCTTCTATCATCTGTGCGAGACTAGGCAATGGGTCAAGGGGAAGGCTAAGAATGATTCTACGACAGGTCTCATTAGCATTCCTCTGAGCCATCTCCTTAATCAATTCTGCCTGTACCACTGGGTCTTGCACTTGTCTTTCCACTTGACTTCTCAGACGGTCCACAAACTGCAAGAAATTCTCTGAAGGAAACTGTTTAATGTTAACATAACTGGTCTTTATCTCAGGTGATGGAATCTGATAAAAAGTCTTTTCTGCAGCATTACAGATCTTATCTAAAACTGACTTGGATAACAACCGAATTTGCTCATTCACACTAGATAAATCACCTTCACCACACAAATGATCATGTGTGATGTCATTGTCATCGCTGTCCTGAGCATCAGGAGTTTGCTGAATTTCCTGCAATACTGTTTTCAAAGCTTTTTTCCATAATCCTTCCCATAGGTCATACTCTGAGGGAGTTAATAGGCATCTGAATAAATCTTTAATGTCACTGGGTACCATCTCATTTGAATTGAAGGTAGCTTTCATCATGCCCTTAAATATTTCACTGGATCTCCCAAATTGTTTCTGCATTTTACACAGCTCTTTTTTATCTTGGTATGAAAAAGGCAGATACTCTTTACGCACATGTCTTTTGCCTACATATACTACAGGAGCCACAGATGGTATGCTTTCTTGATCATTATTCTGAGTTGCTAAAAATCCTGCTGCTTCTCTAGTGCCCAGGCAGCCAGAGGGTGTTGTCCCACCCCCTCCCTGGGGTCCAGCAACAGGCAGCTCTTCCCTCCTCCCCCGGGGCCCCAGGCTAGGCTGCTCCTTAGCCCTTGCAGCGGGGGACCACTCCCCCCGACTCCGGTGCTGCGGGCTGGCAGCCACTCTTCATTATCTCTCCCCCCATCCGCGCTGGCACTGGTGATTGCAAGGGACCCTCCCCTCTCCCCCAGGGCGCGGCCGCTCAGAGGGAGGTGGAGGCACTGGGGAGAAGGGTGGGGTGGGGGATTGGGTGAGAGATATGGGGTTGGGGCGGGGACTGGGGGGAAGAAGGGATAGTGGGAAGGAGGAGGAATACAATGCCGTCCACCTTCAGGGCTGACCGCGTGGTGCGAGCCCCCCAGGGTCTCATCCATGCGGCCAGAGCCCCGAGAGGAAAAAAGTGCATCTTGCTGAGGGAAAACAGGTGGGAGAGGAGGGTATAAGGACGATGGGTGAGTTTGAGGAGCAGAATCCAGTATGGAATCAGGGAATCCCTGCTTCTCGGGAACAGGGAATTGCTGAGAGCATGGCCGTCTGCTGTTTTCTGCTTCTAACAGCTTCTTGCATATGTTATAAATAAAACCGACCAAATTCAATTTATCAAAATTTAGAATTTTATTTTGAGACAAAATAACAGTCTCGAAAAGCCACAAGTAAAAGGACAGCGTCGAGCCCGGGATCGCCGCTGGGTGAACACGGATACAGACTCTGTCAGCCTGCTATCCCCCAAGTTCACAATTTTGGTCTCCAGCTGTCCCCTTTTTATACACTGGATCGCGAAGTGTAGTCAGGGATTTTGACGGTCTCCCCTCCAGGGCGTCTTCATTAATCATGCAAGTCCTGGTATCGGGAGTTTGAATGGACCGGTAGGGTGGAACAATGCAGCTGATGGCTGGGCCCGGGTGTGTCGTGGATATGTTAATTTTCAACGGAGACGAGTGGAGATATCCATCTGAAGTGATCATCTCGGTCTCCGGACTGGTATCTCCGTCTTCCGTTGTTCTTTGTGTTCCTTCAGGAATTCCTGGCAATGGGAGTTTCTAGGTTCCCCTCTCAGGTAATTCCAAGCATTCTTTCCTCGTGTCCCACTCGTCCTTCCAGAGCCGAGGAAAATTTTTTTTTATTTTGGTTTTTCCAGTTTACTCTTATCCATATTAGTTTGGGCAAATCTTTAACACTCATACAGTGAACATTTACTCTTTATAATTTGATAACACGAATTAACTTTAGCACATATATTACAATCCCCCCTCTTCCAAATTCACCAATTTAATTCGTGTTTTGGTTATAGTCTTTTTTCTCTGCCAAGATAAAAAAGCCTCTTAACCATTATTCTGTTAACATTTCCTTTGCTGTTTTACTCCAATATGTCCTTTCCGTATTCTCCTCCTGCATTTGGGCTTTAAACCTTTCTAAAACCTGGGCAGCAGTACTCTTTTCTTCAGTTAGGTTCATAATTTTCGAGGTGGCTTTATTCTTGGCTAACCCCCCTGAGGCTAATTCAGGATCCATAGGAAGGGCTGCTACTTGCATCCCCTGGACCACGGTGTGAATTAGTCTTATTAGGCAAGGTATTAGGCAGGGCAAAAATACTAATCCAGCCACAGAGCACAGGATAAAGAATCCCACCTTTTTCCACCAATCTCCTGCTCCAAAAATCTGATCCCACCATGATGCCTTGAGTATTGAATTCCATGTTTGCACTGGGACATGTGCCACCTTTTTTATTTCTGCAGCCAAATCTCTGATAGTTTCCCCATAATCATTTATTTCAACACAGCACTCTGAGTCATTGAATTTCCCACAAACACCCCCTTCTTCTGCTAATAAATAGTCTAAAGCTATTCTATTTTGGTATACGAAAGCTCTCATCTGTGAGTGCTGTCTGGCCAATAATTCCAAGGCATCTGAGGTATGATTGGACACTATTTCTACTACGGCTTGCAACCTAATTAGTCGGTTTAACAAGTATACTGGGGTTCTATATCCCCAGTTCCCGTCTTGTGCCCATGTGGCGGGACCATAATATTCTATAATGCGTTCTGCGGGCCATTCTTCCTCTCCCCATTTTTGATTTCCTCCCACCTGTGGAAATTCTTTCTTTACTTCTCGCTTCCTCCTGCTGAGGGTCTCATATAAAGGAGCCCCTAGTAAATCACTGCCAGTTCGGGGGAGTGTAAAGAAAGAGGGTCTAATCATTCCTAGGGTACAAGACCCTTTCCATTTCCGGGGTAACTCACTATATGCTCTTTTCCCACAAATCCAATAAATTCCGCTGGGAGCCTTCCATTTCATATTTGTATTTTCAGGCCTTTCCCAAAATTCTGCCAATTCGGTTAGAGAGTAGTAAGGGTTAGCGTTAGCTATCTCATGCCAACAGAGTTCAATTTCCTTTACCCAATTACATTTCTCTTCTCTTTTCTTTCCCCAATACCCATTAGGGGGTTCTGGTTGCCAAATTTTGGAGTTATTGTTGGAATTTACTGTCAGAGTGGATAGACAAGGAGTGTACCCCACCACATCATTGTAAGCGTTGCCTTCCCGGCTTATACAAATTGTCCCTATTACACGATCGTCTAGTGTCCACCCTCCTGGTCGGGTTAAAGTGTTTAAGACTTTGTTATCCCATTTTAGCAATTGTTCAGGGGTTAAACTCTCACCTTTCCATGGCCATCTTTCTGCAGATCTCAATCCTCCACAGATCCAACAGTTAGTTAGCCCTAATTCGGTAGCAATTTCTTGCACTAAATCCAGGAAAAGGTTCCTGCTGGAGGTAGCCAGACTCCAATCATTAGATTGTTTTTCTAATTGTTCATACTGCTCACTTAGTGTCCTCATTCTTTCCTGCTCCATTCTCTTTTTCTTGGCTGCTAATTCTTGTCGTTTGAGTTCTAAGGCTACCTTCTGTATTTTGTTCTCTGGGTCTAACCCCTCTTCATCCTTAGAAAAACAGAAAACCTTGTCCATTCTTAAACAAACCCTTTCATCATTTTCACTTAACATATCTAGTAGTATAGGTCCACTGGTTAAAGCAGCTGTTTGCAATTTCTCATTTTGTCCCACCCAATATGTCTTCCCATTCAGGGTACACATTTTCAGTTTTTTCTTGTCATAACATAATGGGTTAACTTGTAAATATCCTACAAAGGTACTTTCTCTTTTTCCTCCAATCTAGACAGTTCTGTTACATTCTTTGCAGGTAGGGATCAGAGGAAGACTGCTTACCTCCCTTTTCTTCCTAAATACTGCCAGCGGGTGATTGGATCTGTTCAATTTGAACCTCTCATTCCATTTGTGATTCTCCCCCCTTTTTGGTGTAAGCCAGTCTACTCGTACCCTGGATTCTAAAACTCCGTTCCTGGTGAAGTTCGAAGGAACCTCGGAGGGATTAGTTCCCTTCCCCATTCTCTCTTGGGGGCTGTGGAGGCCATTCGTGGGGTACATGGCTAGACTCAGGATCACCAGGGTTACCCATGGGTCTATCCCTCTGCTCAACCCTTCGCCCGTTGGGTTGCCACCAGCGGCGGGGTAAACCATCTTCCTGGCAGCAGGGAAATTCCTCCGGGTCCCTTCCGGTGCTCCTCTGAGCGTATCGCCTCTTGTACTGTTCCCACCTATTTACTTTTATTTGATCCGCTCCACAGGGTACTTTCAACGTTCTCCTGCACTCAATTACGAGTGGATCCGCCCTTTTATTTAATCCTCCCCTGGTCCCGTTAGTAAAATAATGGAACCACTCTGGAGAATCCAATTCAAACAATCCCGCCTCGGTGGCAATGTATAGGAATAGGTTGGTAAGCCTGGCTTCCTCCTTGTAACAAGGCACACATAAACTCCAAGGCCTAGCTCCTTGGACACAATGAGTCACCCAAATCTGTTCACAATACCCGCACTTATAATGAACAAACGGATAGCAGGGGCATCCTGCCTGATTGCAACTTATCCGATAAGCGCTGGTCATTGAGTATCTCGATGGATCCTTAGCTTCAAATATCCAGGCGCTGAGGCGATTCTCCACTGCGGAGAGCTGCTGTGTTGTTTCACCTTTTTCACTCGGGAGGAATGGGTCCAGCCTTTCTCAGCTGTTCTCACTGCAGTGTCTGTAGTGAGGAGGACGAGGAAAGGTCCCTCCCAATGCGATGACAGCGGGGCTTCTTTCCACGTTCGGATCAGCACCCGATCACCCGGCTGGATTTGGTGTATAGCAAATCCTAGAGGGGTGCTCTGTGCTATTAATCCACACTTCCGTAGCTCCTGTAAATTTTTGTTAATTAAAACAATATAAGACTGGATCTGACAATCCTCCACCCGGGGGTGTCCGACTGGCATTCCATGCTCATAGGGCATTCCATATAGCATCTCGAAGGGAGATAATCCTGATCCTGTATGGGGCTGCGTCCTAATATTTAGGAGAGCTAGTGGGAGGCATTTAATCCATGACATTTTAGTCTCCAACATAAGTTTTGATAGCTGTGCTTTCAAAGTTTGATTCATTCTTTCTACCTGACCTGAACTCTGGGGATGCCAAGGTGTGTGATATTCCCATCTAATCCCCAGGGCTTCTGCCAAGTTTCTTATGACCTTAGATGTAAAGTGGGTTCCCTGATCTGAATCTATGGAATCGGGGATCCCATATCTGGGTATTATTTCCTCCAGTAACCTGTGCGCTACTGTTTGGGCTGTTGCCCTGGGGCTAGGGAATGCCTCTACCCAATGTGTTAATTGATCCACTATTACTAACAAGTATCTATATCTCCCTATTTTTGGTAACTCGGTGAAGTCCACCTGTATTCTTCCAAAAGGACGATATGCTAAGGGGCGTCCCCCCAATGCATTTTGCTTAACCTTTGACTTATTAATTTTTTGGCACACTAAGCAGCCTTGAACTTCCTGTTTTGCCAATTCAAAAATACCTTTGCATCCAAAGAATTTTAGAAATTGTTCTGCCAAGGCTTGAGTTCCCCAATGAGTTTGTGCATGTAATCTCTTTAATATGGTCCTGGCATAGGCCTTAGGAATCAATTCTCGACCATCCGCCAATTTCCATTTCCCATTTACCAAAATACCCTTTATTTTCTTGAATTCTTCAATTTCTTTTTCTGTAGGATGAGGGGAAAATTCCCTGGGGTTTTCTATGCTGCTCTCTGGAATGTCTAGAGTGAGGAGAGCTGCCTTTCTGGCTTCCTGATCAGCCAGGTTATTACCACGTATTCTGAATTGTAATCCCACTTGATGACTCTTTACATATACTACTGCAATAGCCTTGGGTTCCCTTACTGCCTTGAGGATCTGTCTTATCAAATCCTCATGTATTAAACCTTTCCCTCTGGTGTTTATCAGTCCCCTTTCTTCCCAAATTTTTCCAAAAGTATGTACTACCCCAAAAGCATATTTAGAGTCAGTAAAAATAGTCCCTATTTTTCCCTTAAGTTCTTTAAGAGCTTGCAAAACCTCATACAATTCACATGCCTGGGCCGACCAAGAAGTACCCAGGGGGCCTGATTTAACTACTCTCCCAGTTTTCCCATCTATAATAGCATATCCTGATTTTCTTTTCCCTTCTATGACTCTGGCTGACCCATCTACAAACTATTTTTCCCCTTCTTCGAGTTCTTCGTCCTCCAGATCCTCTCTAATCTTGGTCTGTAATTCTATTAGGTCCGTACAATTATGTATGGGCTCAGATGATGCTTCCCCAAACAGGAACCCAGCAGGGTTACTTGCTTGTGTTGTTTTCAGTTCTAATTCTGGAGCCTGAGGAAGGATAGCCTCATATTTCAAAAGCCTTGCATCCGTGAGCCATTTCTCAGCTTTTTGTTGCAAAACAGTTCTTACATTATGTGGGGTATAAACCGTAATGGGGGCCCCAAAAGTAATCTTTTTGGCTTCTTCTACTAATAAGGCCACAGCTACTATTGCCTGCAAGCATGTGGGCCACCCCCTGCTTACAGGGTCCAATAGCTTGGAAAGGTAACCTACAGGCTTCCTATCCCCAGCCCATTCTTGTGTCAACACCCCATGTGCTGTGTGGTTCCCTACATTTACAAATAATTGGAACTTCTTGTTTATATCAGGGAGACTTAATACTGGGGCAGTTACTAAAGCACCCTTTAGTTGTTCCAATTCTTCGTCATCCTGTTCAGTCCATTTTATCTTTTCTGCAGTTAGCTTTTCATACAAAAATTTAGCCTTTTCACTATACCCTTCTATCCATTGTCTGCAATATCCTAATAGCCCCAATAGCTGACGTACTTGTCTTTTGGTTCTAGGGGGAGGCAATTCTATAATCCCAGCTACCCTTTCAGGATCTAATTTCTTTTTCCCTTTGATCAGCCAATGTCCTAGATATTTCACTCCTGATTCGGTGAACTGTAACTTTTGTTTTGCTACCTTTAATCCCTTTTCCCCAAAAAAGTTTAATAAATCAATAGTACACTCCCTGACATCTTCCTCCGTTTTACCAGCCACTAATAAGTCATCAACATACTGTAAGACCTTTGTCCTTTTCCCAGGGGAGAACTGGCTCAGTAATTGTTCCAATGCTTGTCCAAATAAATTTGGGGAGTCCACAAATCCCTGGGGAAGGGAGGCCCACCTTAGTTGCTGTTTTCTATTAGTGTCTGGATCCTCCCATTGAAATGCAAAGAAGTCCCTGCTGCCTTCAGCTAAAGGGCAGGTCCAGAATGCATCCTTTAGATCTATAACACTATACCAAGTATCCTCCGGGGATATCCTATTCAGAAGGGTATAAGGGTTAGCCACTACAGGGAACCAGGTTCTTGTTCTTTCATTTATGGCTCTTAAATCCTGCACTAACCTATAATTCCCATCTGCCTTTTTAATAGCCAGAATTGGGGTATTATGCCTAGACATGCAGGGTTCCAAAATGCCTTTCTTTATCAAATCTTCTATTATAGGTTTTAGTCCCCGTCTCCCTTCCAGAGGGATTGGGTACTGTCTAACCCTTATGGGATCTTCAGGCCTCTCAATTTCAATTGAAATGGGTTCCATAACTAACTTTCCAGCTTCCTTTCCTGTATGCCATACCCTGGGGTTAATTTTATCCTCATCTTCACATGTTAGCTTATATAAGCTAACCATTATCTGTGAATTCCTTATGATGAGGTTAATACCCAGTGCAACCATCAGGTCCCTATCCAGCAGGTTGTAATCAGCCTCTTCCACTAACAACATGTCCCCCAAGCAAACTTTATTATCCGATTCAATCTCCACATTCTTTACAACGGGGACCTTGAACGGTTCCCCTTTGGCTCCTATAACCACCATAAATTCTTTGCTTATATGGCATCCTGGGGGCAACTGTCTAAATGTACTTCTCTCAGCCCCAGAATCTACTAAAAAATCCATTTTTGTTCCTTTGGGTCCTATCTTCAATGTTATCAAGGGCTCCCCCGATGTTATGGACCCCAAAAGATAAAGCCCCTGACGTCCCTAGTCCTCCTGAAACATCTTTTCATCCCTTATCCTTTTTGGACAATCCCTCTTCATATGTCCTTTTTTCTTGCAATAAAAACATTCCAAACCCTCCATTCGATTCCCTGAGACTCCTTTCTGTGGACGTACAGGCCCCTTCGGAGGTGCTTTCCTTAGGGGTTTCTCCGAAGCTTGTGGGCGTTCCTGCTTCTGGGCTTCCCTTACAGCCGCTACCAATACTCTAGCCTGTATTTTCTGTTTTTCCTCATCCCTTCTCATATAGACTTTCTGGGCTTCCCGTAGTAATTCCTGTAGTCCTTTCTCCTGCCATCCCTCTATCTTCTCCAGCTTTCTCCTGATATCCTCCCACGATTTTGCCACAAACTGGGTTTTCAACAGTACTTCTCCCACGGGAGAATCAGGGTCTGTCCCCGAATATACCTGGAGGCTTTTTCTCAATCTCTCTAACCATTCTGTGGGAGTCTCATCTTTCCCCTGACATTCCCCGAAAACCTTACTCAGATTTTGTCCCCGGGGCACGGCCTCTCTGATTCCCTGTATGATGATATTCCTCATATCGATCATGCTTCTCCTACCCTCCTCGGTCTGAGCATTCCATCGGGGATCTTGGCTTGGCCATTTCTGATCTCCGGGAGTGCTCTGAGGGTTTCTCCGTTCCCATTCCCTTATTCCTGCCTGCCTGATCATTTCTCTTTCCTCCGTGTTGAACAGGGACCTTAGAATGGCTGTGAGATCCTCATATGGATAGATGCTGGTTCCCAAAAACTCATCGAGCCTTTCAGAGACCCCTAAAGGGTCATCCATAAGCTTCCCCATCTCCTTTTTGAAGGTTCTCACATCGCTAATATTAATCGGGACGTTTACGTACCCGATGATTCCCGGAGCAGTGGGAATCTCCCTTAGGGGGAGAAGATTAGCCTTTTCACCCTCCCCCTCACTCTCCACCTCATTCACTTTCTTCAGTTGTCTTCTAGTCCTCCTAGCGGGAGGGGTATGTTTTGCTTCTGCCGAAGCCTGCTGCGTATTTGCAGGGGAACTAAAGAAAGCCGCCAGATCTAAATCTGGCAGCAGGTCATCCCGCGTTGGTGCAGGGGTGTGTGTACTTGGTGTCCTTCCTCCCAGTGGCCGAAAGACCTGTGTGGGTTCTAGCGGGGGAGGGAGCCCACTCGGTGGGAATGAGGCCCCGGATTGTGATTCTAGCGGAGGGGCAGATGGAAGAGACGAGGGCATCTGGATTCCTCGTCCTAAAGGGGGTCCCAATCTCCCGGGGTTTTGCGGATTACTCTGCTCCGGGAGGGGAGGGGGCGAGGGCACAATATAAGGTGGGGGTAGATTATCTAAGGGTTCCCATTTATCCCCTGAGACAGCGGTAGGATTCCCTATCTTCACCGGTAACAGCTTCGCATTTATCTTTCCCCAGACCCCGGCATATTCCTGTTCTTCCGCAGTTCCCTTCTCTCTGACATAAAGCACCAGTGCCTTACATATCCATTCCTCGAAAGTCCCAAACACGGGCCAAGTTACGTGATCCCGTATTTCCACCCCTCCCCACACTTCTATGCAATAGTGTATCATCTGTTTCTTGGATTTTCTTTCCCTAATGGGACATTCGTCCCAATGTTCTAGCATCCATCCCAGCGGGCTCTCCACTGGGATTTCGGGGATTCCTTTACCGGTTCCCCGTTTTGTCTTCCTTACGTTCCTTTTGTTAGTTTTACTCTTTGCTTGCCCCATGGTATGGGTTTACCAGATACTTGCCCTTTGTGGGTGATCACTCCCCCCCCGGGTTTTCTCTGGTGTGTGAGCTCTCCCTTCTCCTTACTTCCTCCCCGGACCATTCCTGGTCCAAGGCTGAAATGTTTACCAGTCCCTGGAACTCCTTAGGGACGTATCCTTCCCTTTCAGCCTTCCTGTGGCCGATTCCTCTTTCCGAAAACTCCCCGAGTTTCAAGGATTGACGTGTGAGGTGTGCGGTACCCCGAAACTTTCGCTTCCCCCGCAACCGACCACACCCCTCGCGGGGAAGTGGAACTGCGGTTTTGGGGTCCCCACTCGCTTCGTGATAAAATCACGTCTCACTCACACGCTCGGCCACTCCCACTCAACCACGCAATACTTACGATCCTTTTCCTGCGTGGATTCTTCGTGCACGTAGAGTTTTATGAGTAGATCTCTTCGCCGCGGCTCCGGAGGTTCTGCTTCCAAAGAAAAACCTCCCCGAGTTCCCCGAGAGCTCCGACCTAGCCTATCTCCCTTTTAAATGTGGCTTTTGTAGTTTCTGTTCGTCGTGTGGCTGATCGGTTCCACCCGGCTACCCCAACTCTGCCAGGCTGCTGAATTCAGCAGGGCGCCTCCTGGTCAGGGATGGGGGTCCCACGGGGGTCCCGGTATCAATCCAATCACGTCGGGGTCACCAGAATTGTTATAAATAAAACCGACCAAATTCGATTTATCAAAATTTAGAATTTTATTTTGAGACAAAATAACAGTCTCGAAAAGCCACAAGTAAAAGGACAGCGTCGAGCCCGGGATCGCCGCTGGGTGAACACGGATACAGACTCTGTCAGCCTGCTATCCCCCAAGTTCACAATTTTGGTCTCCAGCTGTCCCCTTTTTATACACTGGATCGCGAAGTGTAGTCAGGGATTTCGACGGTCTCCCCTCCAGGGCGTCTTCATTAATCATGCAAGTCCTGGTATCGGGAGTTTGAATGGACCGGTAGGGTGGAACAATGCAGCTGATGGCTGGGCCCGGGTGTGTCGTGGATATGTTAATTTTCAACAGAGACGAGTGGAGATATCCATCTGAAGTGATCATCTCGGTCTCCGGACTGGTATCTCCGTCTTCCGTTGTTCTTTGTGTTCCTTCAGGAATTCCTGGCAATGGGAGTTTCTAGGTTCCCCTCTCAGGTAATTCCAAGCATTCTTTCCTCGTGTCCCACTCGTCCTTCCAGAGCCGAGGAAATTTTTTTTTTATTTTGGTTTTTCCAGTTTACTCTTATCCATATTAGTTTGGGCAAATCTTTAACACTCATAATTATACAGTGAACATTTACTCTTTATAATTTGATAACACGAATTAACTTTAGCACATATATTACACGTACTTGTAAGAATATTGGAATAAATAAAGAAATTTTGTTTTCCCCATTTTCAACTTTTAAAGTTATTAATTTTCCCACATCATCCCAAAATGAAACCGAATTTATATCTTGTAAAGTACTGTCTGGAATCTCAGCTGACAGCCAGGAAATAAATTTGATTAAGAGCTTATCAGGAAATTTTAGATCTGTTGAAATGTTTCTAAGTTGTTTAAAAGCACTCTTTTGATTTCTCGATAAACGTATGCCCATGTTTCTGATGTTTTAAAAGGCAAACTGTTCGAAAAATCTTAACCTCTGACGTGAAAAACCAAAGACGCCGCTGCGCCCGCTCGCTCCCAAGGTATCAGAGGCAAGGCGGGCTGGCTGCGGCTCGGGGCGGCCGTCTCTGGCCGCTTTTCCCGACTGCGGGGACACGGGCAGGGGGGTGTCCCGGTGCCGGCTTCTGTCCCGGGACCCTCCCGTAGCTAGCCCACCCCAAAAACGCGCGGTTTTCCCCGGTACACGAAATTCCAGCCGTTCCGCAGAGAAAAAAAAAAATCTCTAACCGCGTTACGCCACACACTGCAGCGCAGGGTCCTAAAGCCTTCTCACTATTAAACTATAGTGATCTTCTAGCAGACCCTGGGGCACGTGCTGCAACGTCAGGGTTTTCTGTCTAAAGGCCGACTCACTTTTGTAGTAAAAGTGAACTCCCGACCCTGTCCTGGCACCCCGAGCTGCTCGAAAGCAGCCGATAGTGGCCAGGTAGTTGCACCTCCCAAAGAGCTTTATTAACCCCTGAAATAGGGAGTCCCGCTTCATGGGTGGGCTTATTAATATTTCATAACAAACCGACGTTGGGGGCCAACTGAAACTATACTTCCCTCTAGCCACCCCCCGGCTCTCGCTAGCTCAGTTATTCAGGGGTTTTAGGGAAATATATTTCAGAGAGACAGAATAGAGATTTCAGAAGAGTGGCTCTCACCCTCAGCTTCCGTCCAAGCTTTATTCTCGATGTGATGTTCCAGGAGGCCGAGGAGAGAGAGAGTGAACCAGGAAGAAACAGGGGTATATCTAGTTTTGGGCCAAGGAAAGATATTGGCCCTGAGCCAATAGGGTCAGGAGTAGGTATGATAGGGAAAAAGGGTTGAACTACATAGCACAGGTTTCAGGAGGGCTCTGATGGGGAAAACCATTCCTCAGAGGAACACAACACTTTCCATTCCAATCTTTTTGATCATATCTCCTTTCCAGAGCACTTGTTAAACTTGGTTATCTGATTTCAAGAATTCATTACCATTCCTGAAAAGAAAAGCCTTCCTTTCAGAAAAAGGGAATGAAATCTTGTGATTTCCATGAGGATTAAACTGGAAAGCTTTGATCCATTTCCCTGCACTTCTTGTCATCTCATTCACGATCATTGTATTCACTTGTTTTTTGAAAATTCTTGCGCTTATATTTCACATTTGTTTCTTCAGATTGCTCTCCTGTCTCTGAATTTACATTTCTTCCAACGTTTGAGGATTGGATTTGGAGTAATTTGAGCAAGTTATGGTCTTTTCCACTGGCATTCATTTCATCTCAGTCCTCTCAGCTGTGATCCCTCCATTTCCAAAATTTCTGGAGTTTTTCCATTCCACTCTTTTTGATCAAATCTCCTTTCCAGAGCACCTGTTAGACTTGGATTTCTGATTTCAAGATTTCATTCCCTTTCCTGAAAGAAGTGCCTTCCTTTCCGGGAATAGGATGAAATCTTGGAATTTCAATGAGGATTAAACTGGCAAGCCTTGCTCCATTTCCCAGCAATTCTTATCATCCCATTCACTATCATTGTTTTTAAATGGTTTTGAAACTTTTTGGGTTTTTTATTTACATTTTGTTTCTTCAGATTGCTCTCCTGTCTCTGAATTTACATTTCTTCCCGTGTTTAAAGATTGGATTTGGAATAATTTGAGCAAGTTATGGTCTTTCTCACTGGCCCTCATTTCATCTCAGTCCTCTTGGCTGTGATCCCTCCATTTCCAAAACTTCTGCATTTCTTTCCATTCCACTCTTTTTGATCATATCTCCTTTCCAGAGCAC
>JANEHK010000899.1:0-14736 GCA_025960845.1 Tachycineta bicolor | reverse complement strand
AAAACTCCGCGCTTCTCCTTGCTCTTAGAACCAGTCTTAAAGGCACAGGACTCAATATACAGCACAAACAGAACAGACGACTAGGGATACAAGCATCATAAAGTTACCCTAGGACACAGCTCTGCTGTAAGTTTGATTTCACGGAGTGCATCCCTCACTCTTGTCCTGTGTCCATTGCAGGGGAGCTCTCGAGTGGCTCTTACAGAGGTCTCCAATCCACAGATAGTCACAGTGGGTGATGTGAGCCAGAAATGTAGAAGATGCTGGCAGAAGCTGCAACTCAGAGTGAGCTGTGATATGGCCCTAAAAAAGCCACGTTTTCTGATAAATAACTGAATTTTCTCTGCCTCCATCCCCGCCCCCACAACACTTCTGCTGCTAGTTACCTGATGGACTCAGAGATTTCTGTCTGTGGGACCTTCTGCACATTGTGAGGACCAAATGGTCTCCCTGACTCCTGAAGGACAGGTCCCCATCCTCTCTGTCATTCTGGGACCTTGGGATGCTCCAGGACAGAAGTGACAAGGTGGATCTGTCCTGAGCCATATGTGGAGTGCAGAACCCCAGTGCTGATGCACACCCCATGGAAAATATTTTGCACAGGGAGCACTTCTGCTGCAGCTGCTCTGCATTTCTGTGGTCCTGGAGCTTAAATTTTGTTCTCCCCCAGCCTTCAGAACTGACCTGGAGTTCTGACATCCCCCTGGTCTCTTTCTCTCTACATGATTTGTGTAAAATCCAGCATCACTGTCCAGAGCTGGTTTTGGAAGGAGAGGCCACGAGTGAATGATGGGTCCAACTTCTTCCCCAGGGCAAGGGGCACAAATTCATGGATCTTTTCCTCTCAGAGCTGGAAGCAGGACCAGACAATGTCAGAAATAAAGGTGTTTTCTGGCTGCCCTGCCCTTCTCAGCACACACCACTTGCAGAGCAAGGCACAATTCCAAGCACTTTTCCGAGCTGCTGAGGAGCTCCTGTCCTGGCAGCCCCCTGGGGTTCTCAGCCTGTAAACGTGAGCTAAAATATGCACTGGTGTGAACTGCAGATCCAGATCCTGCTCCCAGCCTGCCTCTCCTGGCTGCTCCAAGGCTGGGAGCAGGCTGTGCTCGTGGCTGGGGAGAGATTTTGGCACAAGAGCGAGCTGAATGGCTTTGGGATCTTGGGAATATTGCCGCCTGCAGGCTCTTGGGTCCTCGAGCTTCCCCCTCCTGATCGTAATGCGGGCTGATGGCCCTGTCACGGCAAGGGGCTGTGACAAGGGCTGACTCTGACGTGGCCCTGGGGTGTCACCGTGCCGTGGGTGCGTGCCGGGGCAGGGGTGTCACTGCCGCCTGTGACAGTGATGCCATGGGACACGGGGTCACCGCGGCGAGACGGTGATGGGCTCTGACGGCTCCTGAGCAGGGACAGGAGGGATGGGATGGCTCCTGGGCAGGGACAGGAGGGATGGGATGGCTCCTGAGCAGGGACAGGAGGGATGGAGCAGCTCCTGAGCAGGGACAGGAGGGATGGGATGGCTCCTGAGCAGGGACAGGAGGGATGGGATGGCTCCAGTGCAGGGACAGGAGGGCTGTGACAGTCTGACACTGAAGCAGCAGGAGCGTGCTGGCATTGCAGTGCCAGGCTGTGTCACCCGTGGTGGGGGAAGCATCGCAGGCAATGGGCTGTGGGGTTGGAAGGAACAGCCTCCTCCATCCCAGAACCACAGAATGGTTTGGAAGAGACCTTAAAGTCCATCTCATTCCACCCCCTTGCCATGGACAGTCTGTCACCAGAGCAGGATGCTCCGGAGCTCCTGGCCTGGAGCTCTTATGGCTGTGATCTCCCTGGGTTTGCAAACTTCAGTTTCCTAAGGATCCTAGAAATCAGTGTATGAATCCAAACTCACTCTGGTGCTCATGGCTTCATGCCTCTGTGCTGAGCAAAACCACAGGACTCATGTTTGAGCAGCACATGGGGGCACAGAATGGCCCGGGTTGGAAGGGACTTTAAAAATCATCTCATTCCAAACTCTGTTTTTCTGACATTTCAGAAATAGAATAGTTTTGTGGGGCAATTTTTGGGAAAAAACTTGCTGTTCAGTTGCACACATAATGCTTCTTGCAGAGACCACCAAAAACAAGATACTTAAAAATGAAGCAACCTATTCTTAGCCCTTTCCCTCCTTCCTCCATCAATTTATGGTGGAAAGTTGAGGTTTTACTTCAAGAACTATGCATTTTTAATGGATTTTATGTACATAATTTTTTCTGTCTAATAAGATGGGTTTTAAATGCATTAACTGCCGCATAGTTCTCTCAGACCTTTGGAGGAAAGAAAGTACAATAAAGATTCTTGTCTTCTAGTATTCTGGGTTTCAGGCAAAAAATTATACTATGAGATAGGAATGCTTAAAAATCCTATAGTTTCACTGAACAAGAAAATCCAGTTAGAAAAAGGAAAAAAAGGAAAAAAAAAGTATTGGAAAACATCTATTTGCCCACAAAATAATGTAAAAATAATGAGTCCGTATTCCTCTTTGATGTGTGTGGCACATGCTCCTTTAAGGAGAATTTCTGTATTTCAGAGATAGTGTGCATATCGTGGAATGAAACGGTTGTTATGGCAACAACTCTCAAAAGCAAGTACTTAACTGAGAAATGTGTTCCACATAGCCATAGAAAAATGAAAACATGAAAACAGAGACAGGAAGAATGGACAAACAGAAGCAGTATGAGATGGCAAAGCCATTTCTGATTTTCAGACACGCAGAGAAGCAGAACAGAACCAGCTTTGGGGATTTTTTTTAATTTTTTTTTTTTTTTTAATGTAAAGCCAAAGTTTAAAGCTGCATCTGTTCCTGGAAGGTTTAATACGTCTTTTATTTGATGTTGGTGATCTAATAATTAAGAAGTGCCATATCGTATTAGCCCACCCTTATTGCTGTGGACCAAAGGAGGGGACGGTGTTTATTTGCTGCTGTGATCAAACACACCCCCAGCCCAAGGCACAGACAGCCAGCTCTCCAGGGAATCTGCACCTCCAGGATCCCTGGGATGGCTGGATGCAGTCTCCTGTGGCTCAGAGCTGTGTCTTTGGGACGTGGAGGTCACAGGAGCATGGTGTGACCATCTTCTCCCAACCACCTCTGGCACCTGAAGGAGTCCACAAAAAATATGGAGAAAGTATTCACAAGAGCCTGGAGTGCCAGGACAAGGGGGAATGGCTTCAAACCAGCAGGGAGAACGTTAAGCTTAGAGATGAAGATGGAATTGTTCCCTGGGAGGGTGGGGACCCTGGCACAGGGCACCCAGAGCAGCTGTGGCTGCCCCTGGATCCCTGGCAGTGCCCAAGGCCAGGTTGAACACAGCCTGGAGCATCCTGGGACAGTGGAAGGTGTCCTTGCCATGGCAGGGGTGGCACTGGATGGGCTTTAAATTCCCTCCCAACCCAAACCATTCCATGATTGTCAGATTCTCTGACCTCCAGCCAGGCTGAGCTCCAGCCCCACATGCCCAGCCTGCTCTGTGCAGCCCCAGCCACCTCCCAGATCAGCTCAAAGCCCAGTGGGACAGAGGGACAGAGCAGCACTGGCTGCCCTTGGCATTGCTGGTGTCCTGTCCCACCACAGCCACATCATCTGGCCACCAGAGCCCTTCCCATCCTACAGAGAAAACCCCTCTGGTCTTTTCCTTCCTGGGCAAATGTCATTCCTCAGCCCCAGTTACTCATGGGGTTAGCCCAGCGCAAGCAAGCAAGGCAGAAGTCGCTGTGGCCCAACAGTGTTTTGTTTTGGGATCCATTTCTACGTTTCTGGTTTGTCAACCCAGATTCCTTCAGCACTGGCAATAACTTCTAAATTCATAATCTCCCCCATTCCATAAGCACACACCTGATTTTTGCATGAAGACCCCCAGGCAGGCCCCTGAGCAGCTCCTTTTGGCTCGGCTCTCCTGGCTGGTAACTTCACTCTGCAGAGCTTTCCCTTCAGCTGGACCACATCCCCCCTGGAACTCCTGTAACCCTTTCCATGGAGGTTCTGGGAAGAATCTCTGCTGAAAGACTGATCTCCCATCAGGCTCTGTGTGCAATATTTTGTTTAAACCTAGACAGATTAGCTCCTCTGTTTCTCCCTATTTTCCTATTAAAATGATATTAAATTAGTTTTATGTGGTCTACTTTTGATAAAACCTCCCTGATTTTTTTCCCATCTCATTTTGTGTTTGCCTCCATGTCCTCAGAGGCTCATGTCTCAGTAAAATTTTCTAAAGTGAATGGAAGGGCCTGAAATCAGAAAGCAAAGCAGCAATATAAAAATAAATTATAAAAAGGTCAAATATTTGACGTAATCCAAACCGATCTTCCCAATTTCTTTAACTATGCTGTTCCATAGTGGTTATGGGAGCGCCTACAGGGGTGACACAGCCATGGAAACTGGCTCAGGGGCAGAGTGAGAGGTGCTGGAGGTTTCATTCTGCAGCCAAGGTGGGTTCGAGGCGTCAGCAGGTGGGTGCTGCAGCTCAGCTGCCTTCCCTCCACATCCACCTCCATCCTTATTTTTTCAGCATGACAGCCTCTTCCTGGCAGGAAACAAACATGCTGGGAGCCTGAGTTCCTGAGGGGAGACCTGAGTGTGTGGTGGGGGGACTCTGCCCAGCCTTGCTCTGGTGTCTTGGTTTGGAAGGACAGGTGTCTGCCAGGGAAAGCCGGAGATTCCCTTGGGATGGAGAATGTGAACCCCCTCCCTCCGAATTACTGTAATTTTGAAATTAAGGGACTTTCAGGCAAAGATGTGGGCATTACATGTACTACATGAATGTAGTAGTTCAAAAAAGCAAACAAACAAAGCAAAAATAAACTACTGACAGAGTCAGAACACGACCTGACCCCTGTTGCTCAGGGTGCTGCTCACAGCCCAATCCAGCCCTCCTGCAGTGACAGCTGTGGCTCTGTTGCAGCAATGATCCTGCAGCAGGGTGCAGTTTTCCTCTGAAGCTCCAGCGGTGCTGAGATGGCTCCGGGGCTCCTCTGGCAATCCAGTGCACACAGGCTGTGCTGCTGCTCTCAATGCCAGCTTTGATCCAGCTGGGAATGCTGGGCTCCTCCCCTGGGTGGAGCATCTCCCAATGGATGCTGGGATTGTCTCAGCCCTGCAGTGAGCCTGGATGGCCCATGAACAGCAGAGATCCCTGCAGGGAGGAGGGGTCCTGGAAGGGATAAAGAACCCTGCCACAGCTGGATTAACAGCTGGCCATTAGCAGAAGACACCCGACCCCTCCACCCCGGAGTTATGAGATAAAGAAATAACACCTCTTTAACTGGTTTCAGCAGACTGGGAATAGAACACACCTTACACTGCAACCCAAGACACAGCCCCAAGCCCCTCACCCCACCCCTGCTCCATGCAGTGCTGTGCCAAGGAGCTGGGGCAGCATCTTGCCACCAACACATATTTTTTAGGCCCAGTTCCCGCAGCACACGATTTCAGAAATGCAAATGGGCCTGCCTGCTGATTTTCACGCAGGTGCCAGGGAAGGAGAGGGAGAGAGACAGAGAGGGATGCTCTGATTTTATCAAAATCAGTTTTCCTGCCCAGGGGAGGATGGAAAGCAGCTACTCAGGCTCAGGAAGATGATTCTATTTAAACCACAGGATCATGTTGTAGCTGCTTCTTATTTACCAGACTGGAAAGTTACATTAAGAAGTTATCACTTATCTTGCAGGGGAGCAGATTAAGAGTGAAGGACCATTCCCTGGTTTGCATAGAGCTGCACTTCCCAGGTTACTAAAAAGACAATTGATGTAGCAGTTCAGGAAGAAATATGATTTTCATTATGATACACAGGCATCAGGGATTGTATTCTAATGGTCCCCTGTCACCAGTGAAGAGCAAAATGGCCTGTGACCACTCTAATGGAAAAAAGCTTTCTGTGGTATTTTGCAAAGCATGGAGGGAACTTTGTGTTTGGGGCTGGGGGGTTTTCTTGGCTTGTAACCTCCTGGTGGCAGCATTAAAGGGAACAGCATCTGCCTTTTCTAAATAAAGGATTCGGGTCCCACGGTGAGAAAGTTTCTCTCTGCTCACAGCAGAATATTTATATTTGAAGTGAACTTTTATCTATGAGGTAAAACAGCAGGCTGCATTTTCAGCAGGGAGCGTCTCCTAGGCCCTCCTCACACCTCTTTGGACAGCTGAAACAGGAAGATTGTATGGAGCTCCCTCATGGTACAACCCTTTTTTGGGGTCCATTCAAGCTTTTTGGAGACAATGGGCTTCAGGCTGTAGGAAAGCATACAAGAGCAAAAAAAACCAAAACAAAACAAAACTGGTTGGGATTTAACCTGCAGAACCTGTCTGATTCACAGGGATTGCATCCAAGCTGTGTGAGCACCATGACCAACCCCAGACCCTGCACTGCCTCTTTTCTTTTCCCACCATGTTCAATTACTTAATGGAGGGAGGAAATATGAGAGAACACTTCACCGAAAGCAGAGCTGCACTGCATCACAAAGTGGAATCTTCCATCCCAATATTCCTGCCTCACTGGCTGGGAAGCAGAACCGGCCAGGCAAGAGGCAGGAACGCGGGGATGGCTCACCCCAGCCGTGTGAACCTAGAGCAAGATGGGAATATCGGATATTTCGCACAAACTTTTCAGGGGCAATTCCCAGAGGGAGAAGAGGAAAAAATCCAAACCACATCTGTGAATTATAGAAATTCTTAATAATTGATAAATTAAAGGATTTCACTCTGAGTTTCCGCTCAACAAGGAAGATGGGGAGGATGTAGCAGTAAGTGATGTGATTTTCCTCTCCTGTTTAATTGCTTGACTGCTGTAAGAAATCCAAACCAAGTTTCAAAGGTAACTCAAATTCCCCCATCACTAAACAGCACAGAGCCCTTCCCATCCTGTGAACCTGCAGACAGCTGGGCTGAGCAGCT
Source organism: Tachycineta bicolor (assembly GCA_025960845.1). Lineage (NCBI taxonomy): Eukaryota > Metazoa > Chordata > Aves > Passeriformes > Hirundinidae > Tachycineta > Tachycineta bicolor. The sequence goes on along the minus strand of JANEHK010000899.1, from coordinate 7,814 downwards.
TTCCTTTAAACCCACCTAAGTTAAAGACAAACAATTTAGGTCCATTGATCTGGAGCTGCGGAGCCTCCTGTTTAAACTCGGGGAGATGGAAGGAGCATAAAGCGAGTGCATAGGATTTTCTTTGCATTGCTTAGATTAAAGGACATCAGGATGAGTGGTTTGTGTGATGATCAAAAGATTCAACACACTCTGCACCTGTCACAGGTACGAGCTCAATTCCTTATGGATAAAAACAGAGTGGAGCTGGCAGAGCATGAGAGACTTACAGGAAGGGATGCACAGGCAGTATGCTCAAAACAGGCTGCATGAATATAGGATTAAATGTTAGTGTTGGATGATAAAATGTTAATTTTGCTTAATTAGGCTGTTTCTAGCATAGAGTTCCTGTTGATCAGAGCACTCCCTACCAGATAAAGAGGGTGATAGGGAATTGTCTTCCTAGAAATAAGAGGAAGTTTCTAAATAGGGATTTGGGAAAAAAATAAACCAATAAATGGCTGAATTGATTAATGTTTGCTGCCAGGCCCCATTGCCTGGGATGGGAAAAATGGGAAACTCACCTAAATTTGCTGTTTTACTCTTCCTCCAGAGGGTCTGCCTTGACCATGGGAATGTGGAGTCTTTCCACTTTCATTGCTCCTAAAATTGGACTGGGAATCTGGAGACTGCTGGGACGTGAAGAGGGCTGACCTGCCCTCCCCAGGTGCATTTCCCTGCTCAGAGACTGTTGTTCCATGAGAGCTGAACTCAGCTGGAAAGATTGCATGTATCTTTAGACCCTTTTTTACAGTTTTACCAATTCAACCAGTTCCTGGCCCAGCATCCACCTGCAGAGACCAAGCAGCCCTTTGATGCTCAGTTTTTCCCACTGCTGTATCCCCAAGAAGTCTCCAGCTGAGGAATGATCCATGCAGGGAAGATAGGATCCTGAGCAGAGGATGCTGCTGCTGGGAGGGAAAATCCAGCTGGGTGAGGCACACCAGATCCACCAGTCTTGCCACAGGGCTTCAGCTGCCATCTGCCAGGATTTGGTGCAGCTGGAGCCTGAAATCTTCACAGATTCCCTCCTCAGGGAAAAACACCATGAGGAGTCAACCTCTCTGAAAAGGACTGCTCTGTTAAGTGATCTCCTAAGGCTGAATTTCCATTTCTTCATGCTCACGGCAAGTTAAAAATAAATAAATTCAGTATAACCATTTAAACAATGCCTGGATCAAGATGGAAACCAGCAGGATGCCGAGGAACAGGCAGTTGGGTGATGCTGGTTTGGTGACACGTTGCATTTTACACCAGTTCCTTCTCATTGCATGTGTCACATCGGTGTCACTGGGCTGCCATATCCCTGGTCCCCGTGTGCATCAAAAGGCACAAGCAGAGAGGAGAAGAAAAAGCTGGCAAGGTGCAGGTGCAGTGCTTTGCTCTCAGACTTTGGCCACTGGTTTTCTCTTCTACTCAAGGGCACTAAAATCAGGTCCAAATGTTTTTGGTTCTCTAGGAATTAACTCCTTAACTTTTAAATCCTTTATTGGACTAAAAGCCCATCTTAAGAACAGGGAGATCCAAGCAGGAAGATGCAGAAAGGGGCTGCATGGGACAACAGGCAGGAGACAGATGTCCCCAGCTGAATCCCATGGATGAGGCAGTGCAGAAGTGCTCCTTGTGCCTTCACCTGCATGGACCATTCCATGCCATTTCCACACTGTGCTGTGCGAGCCAGGGGAACCTGCAGGCAATGCCACACTGGGATTTTCAAATTATCCAACCTGCCCAGAAGAGTCAATGGCTCAGTAACAGCTTTTGGAAAACCCAGCACCAGCCTCAGAGGAGGCTGTGGGTGTTGAGAACTCCAACTCTCTCACCAGAGATCTGATGAACCCCAAGAAATCAAAGAGTTTCCCCCGAATGTCACTTGTCCCTCCAAGTATCTGCCAAGCTGGGTCTAAATCCCCTCTGGCAGCCAGTCAGCTTTTGTACCCCTGTTTTGTGCCCCTGTTTTGTACCCCTGTTTTGTACCCCTGTTTTGTACCCTTGTTTTCTATCCCTGCTTTGATCATTTCTGCTTCCACTGCGCCAGCCTTGTCCAGCCTGGCCTTGGACACTTCCAGAGGTCCAGGGGCAGCCCCAGCTTCTCTGGGCACTCTGTGCCAGGGCCTGCCCACCCTCACAGGGAACAATTCCTTCTGCATATCTAATTAAATTTCCCCTCTTTCAGTTGGAATTGTTCTGATTTCAGCAAGCGATTCACTGAAGAAACAAATTCCAAGCAGGGATTCTTCTCTGGTCACTGATGCTCAGCCCCAGCTGAGAGCCTGTGACAATCTCAGTGCCCCTCCTTCCCAAAACTCCATGTCCAAGGCCAGGTTGGACAGGGCTTGGAGCAACCTGATCCAGTGGAAGATGTCCCTGCCCGTGGCAGATCTCAGGGGGTGGAATGAGATTGTCTTTAAGGTCTCTTCTCCCCCAAACCATTCTGCGCTCCTGTGGCACAGAAAGAGCCACCCAGAGTGACCTTGAGCTGGCAGGTGGGCAGGTACCACGGGTACCCCTCACTCATCCCTGGGAAATAAAGCCATCCCAGTGCTGAGCTTGGAAAGGGTTACTCTTCATACAGGAAAAAGAATACTTAAGACTGCAAAACTTCTTTTGACAGGGTTGTCTTTTAATTACCCTGTGGAATGATAAAATCCCAGCACTGAAAATGTGTCTTCACAAATCTCTAGCTGGAGTAATTAGTCCCGTGCCTGGCTCTCCTGAGAGATTATCGCTGCCTTCTTTTCAGATTACTTACCCAAATAGAAGTGGAATCATTGCTATGTTTGACAGTGAGATAGAAAATATCAGATAAAGCTGCTAAAATACTGTTTCACACGCTGTGCTTCTGCAGAGTAAGGAAGCATCTGCTCTCTCGGTATCAGCAGCAGAGCTGAGCAGAAAATTCACAGCTGAGGGCTGAGAAGATGCATCTCACTTTTTTTTTTTTTTTTTCTTTTTTTTTTTCCCCCTACCCTTCTTTTTTTTTGTTCCTGGTCATTCCTAGAAAGATCCAAGTAATCAAGAGCTGAGTTGCTATTCAAATACTGAATAACGTTTGCACGTGTGTTCATTTCAAGGCTTGAATGTGTTGCTGGGGTTTTGGGTGAGCCCCTCTTCTGGTCTGAGGAACTCAGCCAGAACATTTGTGTGATAAAGGCAAAGGGGCAGCACTGAACCCCACAAAAATCCAAGTCTCGTGACAGCAGGCAGAGATTGCAGGTGCAAACCTCTGTGAAGTCTCCGTGCAGAGGTATTTATGGGGGATGCAAACACAGGTAACATTCCACCTGTTATATCCTTAATGGATACACTCAGAAGGAAGTTTCTCAGTAGATATGGCACAGATCTGCAGTGAAATTTGCCTCAAGGAGGTTACAGTTGCTATTTATTACTTTCTAGGGAAAGAAAAAAAAAAATCCTTCTTTGGGAATTAAAGTGCTTCCTACATTATGTCAGGCTGCTGAGCTCACAGTGCTCAAAAACGCATTAGTGACAATGCTCATCAGCGGCTGTGCTGTTGTGCAGATCAAAGCCTGGTTATTTCCTTCTTTTCTCACCCACAGGGCAGATTTATGCCCATGGAAGGCCGTTCCCCAGGCTGGTGTAGGTGATGTTCTGGCTGCAGGGTGTGCGCTGTCCAGGCAGCAACTCCCTCAGGGAAAGAGCATCCCTGTCGATAGTCTGTTTCCTGCCATCTCAAATAAAGGTTTTTGTGTCATTCTCACTCCTCCCAAGGCAGGTTTTGTGTCTCATTGACTCCTGACGTAACTCAGCATTGAAATGGAGACATTCCCTGGCTCACCAGAGAGACAAGGAGAGCTCAGGCAGCTCAGCAGGATAAGGAACCACCAACTATCCTGTGTCCAGGGAAATTAAAACCATCACAATGCCTTCCAAAAACAAATTTTACAGGTCAAAAGTCTGCTCTGACAGTCTCTAGTCCAGCCCATACAGTCAAGTAGGTCCAGCTGAAGCAAATTCTTCAGGACCTTCTTCACTGGCGTCCCAAATGTCTCTAGAAACATCTAGAGACCCCACCAGTTTCTCTGAGCCTCAGCTTCAATGTTCCACCACCATGGGGTGACATAATCACTTTCATAACTGAGCAGAACTTCCCTGGTACCTCTCATTCTCCCACCGTGTGCCTTTGGGGAGAGCCTGGCGCTTCCTCCATGCACCTTCTCACCCGTCAGCAGTGAACCCTGCCCTCGCCCTCTCTGGGCTGAACAGACCCAGCTCTGCCCCTCAGCCTCCCCCACCTGCTCCCTGCTCCACCCTGGACACCGTGGCATCCCTCAGCAGCCCCTCTCCTGCCCAAGGGCAGCACTTTCCCCGTCCTAGGGAATCCCAAACCGGGCCCAATGTGAAACACAGCTGTTTTCCCACACTGGTGGTCGTGTGGGTGAACACCCAGAATGCTGACCAATATCTGACTGGCTCTGGACCTGCTCCTGGCATCAGAGACTGACAACAGCCCCAGCATTCCCCCACCCCTCCCTGGTGCTTCCCAAAGCCTGGAGGAGGGAAACACAACCATGTGAACAAGGCTGGAGCTCCTCGCTGCAGCTGGGCTCTGCTGGGATGCTCCTGCAGCTCCCCTCGGAGCTCACGCTGGGACGGGCAGAGACCACGCCTGGCCCATGGATTTGCTGATTAAAGATCGTGATCCCAAGGATCTGCCCACTCCTCTGCCCTGGCACCCGTGTGTTACCCTGGTTTTTCTGAGTTTTTTAAGGCCTTTTTGAATTTCATAAATGGAGTCAGGTCTTTTAGTTACTGTACAATATTAGAGCAGTTTTCTACCTTTTCCCACAGATGTAACATAAACAAATCCTTTGTTTTTCATTCTCTGTCCTTTGTTTGCATATTTCTAACCTGAAAAACAACTGTAACTGACAGTTGGTCTGGCCACTGAGGCTGAGGGGTGGAAACCCCAAAAAGCCAATCTTCTGCTAGACCCAGAAATGTATAAAAAGTAAGAAATAAACAAAGGGGTCTCTTCTCTCCGCTCTCCGGCTGTGAGCTGGGATCTGAAGGACCTCTGCCTTGTGACAATCGCTTGTCTGCATGTGACTGCTCTGTGTGTCTGGGTGACACCCGTGTCCCCAGCGCTGCTGCAGAGCCGCAGGAGAGGTCACCCACGGGGCCGTGCTGCATTTTTGGTGATAATTGGTGGCAGGCACTAATTCCAGGCAGCATGAAGGCGAGAGCACGAGCTGCTTCCCTTCATTGCAATTGACTACACTTTTTTGGTCTTGCGTGATTCCCTGCAGTAAGTAGCTCATAATTAACAGCGGATGAATAACGTTTCTGCCACTCTGCGTATTAAGTTTTCCCACAACAAATGAAAACATAATTGCCATTACACAGCGCCCTTATCGGAGCGAACACGCCGCCGTTGGGATCAGGGAGGTTTGCTGATAGGCACAGCTTCCACAGCTACTCAGGGATGAGAACAAAACGCTGGTGGCCGAGGGGCTGGAGCTGCTGGGCAAGCTGATCCTGCTTCCTGCAGCATCTCCTGTCCACGGGCTCACTGCCAGGAACAGCTCACGGGCTCTGCAGCAGAGGAATCTGCGAATCACAGAATGGTTTTGGGGTGGAGGGACCTTAAAGCCCATTTCATGCCACTCCTGCCATGGCAGGGACACCTTCCACCGTCCCAGGCTGCTCCAAACCCCATCCAACCTGGCCTTGGATACTCCAGGGATCCAGGGGCAGCCCCAGCTTCTCTGGGCACCCTGTGCCAGGGCCTCCCCACCCTTCACCTTCTGCTGCTGCTTCTGCTACAAAGCCTTCTTGCAAAGGCTGGTCTGATATTTCTCCTTACTTTTTTCCCTTTTGCTTCTAGTTTTTTATCCTCCTTCAGTAGGTTTGGGTAAAACAGAGATTTTTCAACCATATCAGCACTGCTCTGCCCAAATCTTGAGCCTTTCCATTTGTACAGTGATAGTTTGGCCCCAGAGGAAACAACCTGGAGGATCTCTCCATGCTTTGCTGGTTTGCTCCTGGAAAAGTCCCAGCTTCTGTCACTGTCATGATGCTGGTGTAGTACCACAGACAGAATGTTTAGGAGGATATAATTGCCAGTTGTTTCATGAGCTGCCTCCCAACATCTTACCCGGTCTCTGAATGTGAATTCTCATCACAGGATAGGAGGAATAATGACTTTCCGAGGACAGGCTGTGTCCTGTCTATAATTCCAATGCAAACAGGAGCACAGAGCACAGGCAAGGCAGAAGACGCTGAACTGCACTGATGGGTTTCAGGAAAGAGCTTCCACACCCACATGCTGGGTGTAATTAGCACTCATTAGAGCTACTTATTATACAGACACTCCCAGAGGCCCTGCCAGGATTTCTGCTGGGCACTGAGCAAATCCATGGAGAGAAACTCCCTGCTCCCAAGCCTCAATATCGGAAAAGCAAATCTCTCAAGGGCAAGGAATTCAATCAGCTCTGAGGTGCAGATTGATCCCCTCGCCCAAGTGATGCACAGTGGAGTTTCCTGCACGTGTAGAGGGCAGGACTCGGTGTTACAGGGCTCCTCTGCTCCAGTTCTCCTCCATAAGGGATCATGGAATCACTCCAGTTGGAAAACACCTCCAAGATCATCGAGTCCAAGCCATGACTGATCCCCACCCTGTCACCCAGACCAGAGCACTGAGGGGTTCTTGAATACCCAACAGATTGGTCACTTGGCCAGGTATTTTCCTACATCCAGGCTAAAAGATGCTCCTTTTCCCAAGGAATATCCATCCTATACACATCCCAAACTGAGCTCTGATATCCCCCCTTGGAGCAGTGATGCTGGAGGCTCCACATTGACGGGGCACCTGTGTCCCACCACCCTCCAGGTGAGCCCCCATCCCCACACTCTGCATCCAGGGGCCCCCTGGCCCTGGGCACCTGGACATCCAGAAAAAATAACTATTTAACCTCCTGAAGCTTTGCTGGAATCCTGTTGCCATCTCCCAAACAACCCCAGCTGCAGGCGTATCTACTCGCAGTTCTCAGAAATGCTAGATTAGAAACAAATAGAGAGTTACAGAAACAAACCAGTTTCTCATCATGTTACTCCAGGGTGGTTGTACCTACTCAGGGATGCCCTGTGTAACTACACCAGCCCCGGCGTTACAATCCCTCCGTCTGTGGACAGCTGCTGCCAGACCTTCTCAAAGTTCATTTCATTTTTATTTGTCAACCACAAGCGACGAGCTGGAATCCAAATACAACACGAGTGAAAACCACTCCTCCCAAAGGGATTTACAGCCTTTAAAAGATTTAAAGCTGGCCTTCCAAAACCTTCCCGGGGCTTGGAGCTGGACGGTTTGCTCCTCACACAAACTCTGGCGATTAACACGCTGTTTTCAGAGTGCCCATAGGCCATGGAGCTGCAAAGGGAGAGGAGGATCTTTGGTGACGGGCTGTCAAATGATGTAGGGGCACACCCTGTCCCCTTCAATTTGCATGTGAATGTCATCAAAAGGCCGTCAAAAGGCCGTCACCACACAGCAGTGATGTAACAGACTCAGGATATGTCACAATAAAGTACTTTTTCTAATTTAAAAAAAAAAAAAAAACAACAACAAAAAAAAACCTGACTACTACAAGAGTACCTAAAAAGCCAGAAGTGAATAAGAAGACATCCAAGATCTCTTGAAAATGAAGAATTCTCTTGATAAATGCATGTCTTAATGAAATACAAGCAATTAAACTAAAAGCCCTATCGAATACTGCTTGTCACTCCACGCATCAACATTTAATTGAATTTTTTTTTTT
>JANEHK010000896.1:0-16766 GCA_025960845.1 Tachycineta bicolor | reverse complement strand
TCCTAAAACGGATCCTACAGGGAAGGAACTGAGAATTTCTCTGGGATAACTGGAGAGGCAAAAAACATCCCCAGGACTGGACTCTGACCCGATGCCTGAGCTTCCCAGGAGAATTCTGAGAGCTGGAAACAATCAGGAAGCAGAAGAACTCACCACTCTGAGTTTCAGCTCCGGGGAAAGCCAGAGCTGGATCCAGGAGCCCCGAGGATGGAACTGGAGCAGTTTTGGTGGCCACACATCTGAGGCTGAAGCTCCAGATTTAGTATTTGCCTCGCTCCAAACTCTCAGAGATGTTGGTTTCCATGGGGATGGGACACAGTGGTGGAATCGAGGGTTTCGTGTACCAAATAATCAACTTCTCCAAGCAGCCAGAAATTTCAAGTGTGTTTGCAGAGAAACAGCAGAAGGGGAAAACACAGTCTTTGCTTTTTTTTTCCCCCCCAGGTGTGCTGGCAAGGGTTCATTTCCTCTTTGGGAGGATTCAAGAAGTGCTGAAAACCCTTGGGAAAGAGAAACCGTGGTCGTGAAACCGCAGGAGCGAGCGTGAGCCCAAACCCGCGCTAGACCTGACACCAAGCCCAAGATGGGAGTTTATTTTGGGGCTGGGCCCCATCATGTGATTTACAAGAATGCTGCAGGTCTGTTAAAAAGCAGATTGCTTTGACATATTCAAATATTTCTCCAATTTCGTCTTCGAGGGGAAGAAAAAAAAATTATTTTAAGATGTGGCCTTTTCCCTCAAGGGGAGTTTGGTTTTTTGGTAGGTTTTATTGAGGTGCTTTCTCACTCGCAGAAACCTCCACAGTCATTCCGAAACTGCCTCAAAGCACCTCAGCAACGGTGACACGAAGCCCCAGAGGGACAAACACCCATCTCCTGCTGCTGGAAAACCCGTGGGATGAGATGTTTGCACTCAAAGCAGACGCAGGGGAGGCCAAGAGTGAGCTTTGGCAAGGGCTTATTTAGGGGAAAAAAAAAAAAATAAAAAACCTAGGATTATGTCAAGGTCTTGATTTTAAACAAGATAAAAAGGGTTTCGTGGCGGGAAGGAGAAAATGTCAAAGGAAATATTTTAAGGTTAAAATAAATTAAGCTTAAATTCTGGAGGCAGACTCCACATCTTCTCTGCTGCCAGGATCTTTCCTTGCCTGCAGAAGATGCTGAATCGGGCCACAGAGACTGAGGGAGAAGATGCTGATCCTCAGCTCGAACTCCAGCCTAAGCCTGACTTAAGGAACCCAGGGAATCCTGAGAACCGCTGCAATCAACACCCCAAGCCGGGATGCATCAAGAAAAATCAGGCCTGGGAGAGGCTCCCCACAAACAAACTGAACTTTGAACCGCTGAAACATCACAAGGGGGAGGAAACACTTCCCAGGTCCTGCTCAGGATCCCGCCAGGAGCAGAATCCAGCGGGGTTTTTGCTGTCCTGCTCCCCAAGCTCTTCCAACACCAAGGGAAAGAGAGCTCCCTCCAGCGTGGGGTTGCCTGGCAGAGTTCCTTCCAAGCCCACCAGAAACACTCAGATGCAATTCCCGATCCCACCTGCACCAGGGTTTTTAAATCACGGTTTTCAGGGCTGAGGCAGCACCAACTTGTTTGGAATTCCAGCCTGGGCAAGCTGGGCTTGAACTCTAGAGCAGGCCCAGAGCCCACAGAAAGGGACAGCGCCAGTGGAAAGGAGGCAGCTCTGGGCTCACAAAGCTGCTTCCACTTTAATTCCTCAATAACTGGCTTTTGTGCTCCAAATCCAAACTGCCAGCAGGGAACTGCCTCCCACCCAGGTGTTTTCTGCTCCAACAACAACAGCAGTCAGCTTTCCCAAAGGTATTTCGGGGGTGATTCGTCCCCCTGAAGAAAAGAGAACCACTGGTATCTCATAAAATCATAAAATTTGGGTGGGAAGGGATCTCAGATCCATCCAGGGGCACCTTCCACTGTCCCAAGGGTGCTCCAAGCCCCAATCTTGAACAATTCCAGGGATCCAGGGGCAGCCCCAGCCAAGCTGTGCCAAGGTTTCACCACCCTCACAGGGAAGAACTTCTCCCTAAGGCTTAATCTAAACTCACCCTCTCCAGTTTTAGGCCGTTCCCCCAGTTGTTTGCTCCAGAATTCTTTGCTACTCGAGCCAGAAGCTCCAGCAGTTCGGAGCCTTCCTGGTTCTCATCTGCCAATCCTCGAAGAAAAGAGCTTTAAAACAAAATCTCCAAACCCACTGGGATTTCTCCAGCACGGGTGGAGGGAAGAAAAAGCCAGCTGAATGTGGAAGTTAGGCTTGAGATCAGTGCAATTCCTTCAACTTAAAACAACGCAGAGGAAAATCCTGGTTTGGCTTCGGCGCAGATTTCCCACCGCCCAAATCTGAAGGAACACACAAAGCTCCAGCAGCTACAGGTGGGGGTTTTTTTTTCAGGGTGGAGCATTCCTGAGGCACCTGGGAATTTTTTTGATGCTGTTGTTCCTTTCAAAACACTATTAAAAATACAGCTTTTTTCAAGAACAAGTAAAATTCTGCTCAGGTGCAGCAGAGGAGGCACAGAGCAGTGGAAAATCGAGATGAACATCAAGCCTGTGGAAGAGGCACTCGAAATTCTTCCCTAAGTGCTGAGGCAACACCCAAACTTTGGAAAGGCTCTTTTGAAACCCATCTGCAGTCCTGGTCAGGATGCTGCTCCTTTGGCATCGGGGTGATGTTTACAACAGCTCTCCTTGGTCTACCAGGAACAGAATCCAGGGGGATTTTTCCTTTCCTGCTTCCCAAGCACCTCCAACACCAAGAAAAACAGAGTTATCACCACACTGGGGTCGTTTTGCAGAGGTCCTTCCAATCCTCCACGGAAATATTTCGAATTTGGGGACCTGAGGGTGCTGTGCCTTTCCCAGATCCCTCCCAAACCCCGGAGGATGGGATTTGTTCCCTCATCTCCCTGCCAGAATTTCCAGAGGGATCAGATTTGCTTCCCCCGTTCTCCTTGGCTTTGTTCAAAGGGTTTTAAAGGAGCAGCTCAGGCAGGATTTACACACAATGTCCTTGGGTTTTTAGCACAAATTCCAACCCTGAATCACCGGGCCTGGCGAAGTTACAACCACCGCGACTTCCCCGCTTTCTCTCGCACCAAAGCGGAAAAAACCCCAAGCGATTTAGGAACGAGCACCCCGGTTACACACAGCTAAAGCTTGTAAAATTCTCCTTCTTTCCAGGTCACCTGCAGTGTTAAAAAATAAAAAAAAACCAAAAAAACCCACCACAAACCCACACAGCAGCAAACTTCAGCCAGGTGCTGCTACGGGAGAAAAGGCGCGGGGAGCTTCCTGCACGCCAGGGTTTTTGGACAGAAATTCCTCCAGCAATCCAGCGTGCCTCTGTCACAGCTATTAAATCAATTATCCCCTTCATCCTGCCGATGCAACGAGGGCAATGAGGCGCTGTGGCTGCCCCATAAAATCACGTCCAACATCCCACAGCCAAGCTGCACGAGCGGGTTTGGCCCCGGTTTTTTGTCCAGGGCGCGTGCTCGTTTCTGTTCAAGAGGGCTCATTAAGAAATCTGAGTTTTCTGCTGAGTCAGGTGGGATTCTACCGCACGGGTCAGTCCTGAGAAAATACAAATAGGCAATTTCCAAGGTTGGGTCGGTAATTCCCACCCATCAAGAGTCTGGAAAAGGAGTCTCAAGTCTGGAAAAGCGGAATCACAGCGTGCTTTGGGTTGGAATGGACCTCCAAACCATCCAGGCCCACTGCAGGGACACCTTGAGCTGCTCCAGCTTGCTCCAAGTTCAACCCAGCCTGGCCAACAAATTATAAAGACTGACATGGAGGAGGGCAGCTCATCACCAAACCGCCTCCGAGAAGTTCATTTCATCACCAAACCACCCGCAGAAAGTTCATTTATCAGCCTTGGAAGTTCAGGAAATCAGGCTGGTGCTTCCTTTAACCCCAGCAATTCCTCCTGCATCCAGCTCCCACCATCACCCTTTGCACCGAGAACAACGCTTGCAGGCAAAAAAATATAAAATAAAATAGATTCGAAGCCTCGAGCGCTTCCGAGGAGTTCCGGTCTTTCCCGAGGGATTAACTCCACGGGATTTTCCTGCAAGTTGAAGGTTTAAGGATACACTGTGTTCCGGAGGGAGCCGACAGAGAGCCGGGCTCGGAAGGAACGAGGATCCCCACGGGAGCCGCCGTGTGCGGGGCTGCGGCCAAGCGAGGAGCCCGCAAAGCCTCCGGAGCTTTGGTTGGATTTGGGAATGTCTGGGAAGCCCTGAGCTCGCCGGCACCGACAAAAACCACGGCCAGGAAGAGCTGGGGCAACACCAGAGCCAGGAGGGGAGGGCGCCTAAATCCCAGCAGAGCTGTCGTGCTGAAAGCAGGCGTGGAAAACACATGATTCTAAAATATTTTTTTATGGTTTCCAGGCTTTGGAGATCTTCCTTAGCTCAGAAGCAGAAGGAAGAGGTCCAGGCTGTTCTCAAGCACTGGGGGTTTCTCCAGTTGTGGGAAGCCCCTGATGCCAGCATTTCCCAGCAAGGCAGGGATTAAAATCATGGAATGGTTTTGGGTGGGGAGGGACCTTAAACATCATCCACATCCACCTCCTGACACCGTCCACCGCCCCAGGGTGCTCCAAGCGCTGTCCAGCCTGGCCTTGGACATTGCCAGGGATCCAGGGGCAGCCACAGCTGCTCTGGGAATTCCAGCCCAGGCAGGAATTCCTTCCTAAGATCCCACCTAAATACGGGTTTATTAAAGCCACTCTGGCATAGGTGACACCACCACAACCAGAGGAAAGGGAAAAGGGAATTATTGTTATTTTTTTTTAATAACAGGAGCAGCAGAAGAGCAGAGGGTGTTGGTAAAACACGGCACAAGCTCCGAGGTGTAGAGGTGGGAGGGCTGCAGGAAGATTGGGATCATTTCCCTGGGAGAATTTGGAGGGTGCTCCCACTGCTGGAAGCTCCTGGACCTAAAGTTCCCTACACAGAAACACCAAATCCACGTGGAGAGGCAAAGCAGGACAGAGGGGTGAGTTTGGATCTGCTGGAATCAGGAGCAGCTCCTGAGCTACATCTGCTCAGGCTTAATTATCTCACTTCCCTCTCTACTCCTTAACGAGGAGCTCAGCACTCAGAGCCCAGGGGAATTCTATAAATCAGCCATCCCAAAATTTACGTCCTTGAATTTCGGAGAGCTGAGGGAAGAAAACCCTCACCTGGAGTCCTGCAGGAATAACAAGACCTGGGGCTCGTCACGTGGATCAAAAAGAGAAAAATACCAGCAGACAAAAAGGAAAAAAAAAAAAAAATAAATGCCGGCAGACAAAAAGAAAAAAAAAAAAATAAAATGCCAGCAGTCAATTTAAAATTGAAGTTGGGTTCAGGCCTGGAAAACAGCCCACAGTGCCAGGATAAATGGTGTTGTGAGGACACTGCAATTCCCAGCTTTTAGGCTGTGTTGGGCAGTTCTGGAGTGAAAGCAGAGCTTTCTCGTAATTAGTCAAAATTCGGCTGAAACAGAAGATTCCTTGACATCACCTCCCTGAATCGCCATTATAGCAGAGACAAAGGAGCACCGCTGCAACCGCCCTAGAAACTAATTAACAGTTTGGTCGTTAGCAGGTGCAGCTGCCTGAGAAGCGGGATTTTTGTCGCCGAGTTCCAAGTGGCTCCTCCTTCAGAGAGGAGCTGATAAAAACCCCCTGAGTTTTCCCCAGACGAACAAAAAGCCTGGAGCCGACCCCTGCCAGATGCTCGGAATTCCAGGTGACCTCGGGCAGAGCCGGCCAGGCTTTCAAAGACACACATTTATCACAGCCTGCTTTAATAAATCGGAATTAAGCAGCCTTGAACACACTTGAAGCTGTTTTGGAGGACAATATTACTAACCCACTAAACAACAAACAAAAAACAAACCCCAATTAACCAGAGTGGATCCTGCAACAACCAAGGAAGTTAAAATAAAGACAGCTTGGAATTACAGAACCGGCAACACCGCTCCCAGCAATTCTCCCTCGTGCTGCCACAGCGACTTCTTTTCCTCCCCTTTACTCATCTCTGCCATGTGACAATTTTAGCAGAGACGTGGGGCTCGGGAGGAAAAAAATAAAATAAAATAAATCAAGAAGTGGGAACGTTCTTTACCCGAGATAAATTTAAAGGGTGACGAGAAAAGCGGTTTTTCTCCCTTTACCCCGAGCTGTTCCCACCCTAAAGCTCCACAAATCTCCGGAGTTTAGCAAGGCACAGGTCTTTTGGGGGCGTGGAGCTGATCCATGCACAAAAACGGGACAGGATTCTCCTCCTGGCCACGCTGGCAGCCCTAGATGGGACTCACACCCCTCATCCATGAAGAAGTTCCATGTCCTGTCACTCTTCCCTGCAATTCCACCTCCAGCTCCCTCACCCAGGAACTCCCCAAGCCAAGCTGAGCGTTGTGGGATTAAAAGGAATCGGGGATTTCAGCAAGGGCAGGGCTGGCTGTAGGGCACAGCCCAGATGCTCCAAAAATAGGGATGGGGCAGGAAATTTGGATGCAAAACCTCCCTCTTCTGGCTCACGGGCTAAATTTAGTCCAGGCTGGTAATGACCTAAAAAGCAGCTGATGTGGGTTTCTGTGGCGGCTCCAGGCACTTCCTGAGAGAGGGATTTGCACGTGGCAAAGTCCTGCTGCCTCCTGGGTGACTTCAGGAGACCCAAAATGGGAACTGTGGCCATTATTTCACACCTGGACCCAAAGGATCTGCTTGAGCCAAGCGGTTCCTGCTTCTGATCCATCCCATATCCTGGAGGAATTAGGGGAACGCTCCCCAACCTCTTTCAGGTTTGGGCTTTTATGGCTGTTTGAAGCAGCTTGTGAAAGAATAGCAAAGCCTTCAGCATCACAGCCCCATCCAGCTTCTCCTGGGATGCTCAGCAGCAGATTCCAAGCCCTTGGAAATAAAACAAAACCTGCAGAGGATTGTGGAGTTCACCTATCCCAGTTTTCTGGTGCCTCCCAAGTCTGAAGAACCTCAGAGACAGAACGTCCTGAAACGCCTTAATGACACCGAACTTCAGGTGGCAACTGAGATATCTGTGACTCTGGAAGCCACCAAGAGCCACGGAGGACAATTTAAAGGGTTCAGCGGCTCCTGAGCTGAAAAAAAAAAAAATTCTGAAACTCGTTGGAAAAATCCCGTTAATGCATCTCCCGAGCCCGCAGAATCCCATTATATCCCAGCTGAGCGAAAACAATAAAGTCCAAAAGGAAGCAAACTACAGCAAACTCAACATTCGTCAGCACAGGACTAAAATCTGCCTCTAACAAGACAGAGAAGTTGGTTCAGACTCAAAGCAGCCGGTTCTTACGGAATTTTGGGGTGGAAGGGACCCTGAAGATCATCTGACCCCCACACCTGCCCTAGACCAGGTTTGTTGTGCTGTAACATAAACTCTTCTCACACACAATTCCAACTTATCCAACCAACTCCAGAGAAAAATTGACGGAAAAAAGCCAAAAAAAACCCCAGAAAAACCCCAAAGCCACGTGCACAACGTTGAGAAGAGGCACCAGCAGCATCTGGGCACTTTTTCCACAACAGAATCCCTGCACAAGCCCCCCCAAAAATTCATTTTTTCCTACATTTAAAGAGGTGTGACAAGCAAATCTTTGCTCACTCCTCAGTCTTTTCCTAGAAATCCTGCTGAAGCGAGGAAAACTTCTGATTTTGTTTCCAGAGAACTCCCATCTCAAAAGCTCCGGCAGTTTGGGACCGCCGCACAAATCAAGGCGTGAGCGCAGGAACCGTGACGCAGGTCAGGGAGAGCAGCTCCAAATCCCAGCACCAGGATCCGGGACGAACCACCAGAGCCAAACACATCCCTCTCCCTGAAAACCTACTCCCTAAAGGTGTAAAACTGAGCTTAGCACCAGGGCTTTGGGGTCCTTGATTTCAGAGCAAAAGCAAAGTCGTGGCAAACCCTGAAACGCAAAACAGGGCCTTGCCAGAGATGAAAGGGATCCGTTGAGGCAGTTATTGCTCACCAGCTCACTTTTAGGGGAGCTTTTGTTTCATCTGGCAAGGCTGGAGTCTCGGTTTTAGTCCTAGCAGTGACCAGTGACTCAAGCAGGGTTCCCAGTTTAACCCATCTGCTAAAAGCACATGGGAATATTTCCCCAGTCCCGCCAGATCGGGGGTTGAGGCGCTCCCCACCCCTGTCGCTGGTGTTTGGGTTTTTTCCACGTGTAAAGCACGCTGGTTTTGTCTCCTGCCCGGTTCGCAGAACGTGGCTGCTTTCTGGGGTGGTTTCGCTCCAAATTTGGCGAATAATTCAAATTATCTTCTCACGGCAGCACCAAACAAAGCACGGCAGCAACCACCAAGTCACAAAACCAGCGGATTCCGAGGAACGTGCAGCTCCCTCCGCAGCGGTGACCACGACAAAAATCTGTTTGAATCCAAGACCCTGGAGCTTTCCAGGGAGTTTAAAAAAGCGTGGAGCAGCTCCAGCGGGAGCAGGGCGAGTTAACACCTCCTCGCATACCTTCCCTTTCAAGGAACACAGGCTCTGGCTCCCTGGGATCTGATTTCTGACTTTCCAAGCCAGCCCTGTGTCGTCCCCCTCGTTCTCAAAGCACATTCTCCTGGTGGGATCTGAGCTTTCTCCAATCCCCAGGCACGGATTCCTCCCCTGAGCCAGGAGTATTGAGTTACCAATGATGTTAAACAAAGCACTGATCATTCGGCTTCCTTATTTCCACTGCCTCCCTCAATTCAACACTGACACAGCCTCAAAAGGAAAAATAGTAATAATAATAATAATAATAAACAGTGAGAAATAAAAAGTAGATGCCTTCAGGAGCAGCAAGGAATAAATGAGTGTAAGCACGCTGAGATGTGACATTCCTGGGATAACTGCTGCGCTCCTGGAAGGATCCTTCCTTTATTTCAGCCCCCTCGATTTTGGGATTGAGGATTCCCAAGCAAGGCCATTCCCAAAACTACTGGGAATCAGCCCTTGGGAGTGCCTTCTCATCCAATCAAAGCCCTTGCTGGTTTCTAAACCTCATTTTTTGTTTTACAGAGTTCCTAAAATTCGGCCCAAGGGGGGATGCGGGTGCCTTCGGAAAGCAGCCGGGGCATTGCGAGGTGTCAAACCCGCCTGGCTGCCAGGTGAAAGCGGGTGCAGCCCTGTGAGCTCCGGAGATCTGAGGGGGAAAGGCACCAAGTCTGAATTAATGGCATCAGACAGAAGAAAAACAAAACCAGCTTCGGTTGCCTTCAGCAGAAAGGAGAAGGTGACAGAGCCACGGTTCCCCCGATGGAGCAGCCTCCACCTGCTTTAGCAGCAGGGAGAAACCTCTCCCCGTTCTCAAAAAGCAAGAAAAACCAGGGAAACAAAAGGATAATTTAAAAAAAAATGATAGATTAGAAAGGATTTTTCCTGAATGGATCAGTTTGGGGACTGCCAGGAGTCAAAGACAAGTTTTGGGCTTCGTGCCTCAGCAATTCCACGTTGTGTTCTTGCTGTCCAGGCAAGTGTGGGTTTCCCATCCCTAAAACTGTCCAAGGCAAGGCTGGACAGGGCTTGGAACAGCCTGGGATGGTGGAAGGTGTCCCTGCCCATGGTTTGGGTGGGAACTGGGTGATCTCTAAGGTCCTTCCCACCCGAACACCTCCTGATTCCACGTTCTGCTCCTCCAGGTTCCTCTCCGTGCAGATCTCCCGATATTGCGTTTTCAAAAGCCAACAGCTCCCCTCCCCAAACTGAAAGCTCAACCCGGTCCTTTTCAAACTCAAAATTAAGACGTGGCTCCGCACCGCTCACACTCCGCTGAGCAAGGCTTAAAGCAGCAGCTTCATTCCATAAAACCGAGAGGAATCTTAACTCTTCAACCGTGGCCACGCTGACGATCCAAGAGCTCCGGGGCCCGGTTTTAAAAGAGCATTTTGATTTAGAAAACTCCTTTTAAGAGCAAAATGATTCTCAGTCTCTGCTCAGACAAGCCAGGGTTGTGTTCTCACGCAGCTTTCCTGCCGCAGAAATGGGGTGTCTCCTCGGACACGGCCTCGGAGCAGGCCCGGACCTGCCAGCACCGAGACAAAACAAAGCACCACGGCCCACAGGAAGGGAAAAAAAAATAAAAAAAAAAATTGCCAGCGTGGTTAAGTTAATAATTTATCAATCTTTTCAACTTTGCATCCATTAATCTACCACGGTGGAGGTTAATCTGGGACGCTCGGGCTCAGCATCACGTGCCGGTTTTTTTAGTTTTTCAGGGGTGACGCCCGGTGAATTGTGTAAAAATCTGTTCTATCAAAATCCCCGATTTTACAGTGTCCGTGCCTGGTGTAAACATCCTCAAGCTGAACCTTTCAATGCCATTCCTGGCTGGGAGCAGGGCACCAACCTCTCCTTCCCTCATTGCCACAGCCAGTCCCAAGCCAGGCTTTAGGAAACATCCACACTCCAGCGCCTAGAAACAACCAGCTGTGACAGCGAGAAGGCAGCAAGGAGCTGCACAGCTCTCGTTTCCACCCCAAATCCCTCCCCTCAAACTGCTTTTTTACTGCCAGGCAAAAGCCCCCCGGAATTTGGTCAAGAACGCCAAATTTATTTAATAATCAACCGTCAGCTTTTAACCTCAGCCTCTCACAGGGAATGACACAAAGCCTCCGGGGTGAAAATTGTCAAAAACGTAGATTTTTTTTTTTTTTTTTCCTCCAAGGAAAACATTAACGAAGTCAAACCACTCACTTTTTTAAGGAAATAACACCAAAAAAAACCAAAACAAAACAAAACAAGAAACCCCAAACAACTAAAACCAGAGATGGCAAAACCTTTTTTGGAATAATCCACCCTGACCCTCTATTTGTACAATCCCTAAAAAAAAAATATATATATATATTATATATAATTATATATATATATATATATTTTTTTTTTTTTTTTATTAATTATATAAATATTTCTAATTTTTTTTATGCTGTTTTCTTTTTATGCTGAATCCAAGGAGAGCAGGCGCAGGGAAATGCGGCGATTTCGGGAGAGCGGCACCTGACCCTCGCAAAAAGCCCAATCCAAGACTGTTCTACCCCTTCCTCAGGCTGAGTCACAAATATCTGGGAGCCTCCATCACCTCCTGGATGCGGATCATGCAGGAAATCCAGCCCTGCTCTGTAATTCCCAGTTTAGAGGACAAACCATCCACGAGGAATCCAAGCCCTCCGCCAATCTGCAGCACCTCGTTCCAAGGGAGTTGGGAGCGATTTGGGCTTCTCCTGGAATCGATTTGCTCCAGGGAATCAGTGATTTAAGAGGAGAGGATGGAAATAAAAACAGTGGCCAAGTCCTGAATGCAGAACTCAGCCAGTCATTACTGGAAACGCAAGAAGCTGCAAAATCGTTGTTTTCCAAGAGATTAAATCCACCCTCAGCCTCGGACAGATCCTCAGGGAGGGTGAGGAGCTGGGAGAAGATGGAGGGTGAAGATGAGGAGGCAGCAGTTGGAGGTGAGGGGTCATAAAGCCAACGGGATGAGGGGGAATAGAGGATGGAAAAGCCTGGGAAGAGACTGCCTTGGTGATGGGAGAGCGAATCCTCGCTCTCCACACCAGGAAGCAGCGTTCCGGGTGTATCCACACCAAGGCACAAAGGGCTCTGAGCATCCCGAAGAGGTGGGGAGAAAAAAAGGCAGGGAAAAAAAAAGAGAAACTGAGAACGGCGACAAAACCAAGTCAGGCCATTTCCCTGGGATGTGCTGGAGGCTCCATCCCATCCAGAGGCTGCTGCTGGAACGCACACGGGCTGCACGAGCCGGCGGAAAGCAGAGCCGACAAGGTCGGGTGATCCTTCAGTCACGCGAGCTCTATTTTGGTGAGGAAAAACAAAGAGCGGGGCTCTGCACTCATTATTCCAGAAATACACGGACAAAATCCACAGGGAGATGGAAGGCAGTGAAAAGGAGGGAAGCTGAATGCACACAGCAAGACGCACAATGAGGCGCTGAGCTCTGATACACACACACACACCCGGATCTGTAATTCACGTTTTGTATTTTTAAAAAAAAATTTGTTATTCAGCATTTTTGCTGCAGGAATAAAAGCCCGGGACAGCAGGAAAATTCAGGCATTTCTGCCTCGGCGTGGGATCACCTCTGACAGCAAAACCAGGAGGAATTTGGCTGGGAATCTGCTCCATATGGGAGCCTGTCACTTTAAACCGTGGGCTCTCTCTTTCCTTAACAACAACCTGTGTTTATCCCGGGAATGGCCCCGATTAAATCACGGTTTAAGGAGGGCACCGGGCACCAACAGGTGCTGGGGATGTTCAGGGACACTGCACCCAGCTCTGGGTGCTTCCCAACAGCCCCATTCCTGCTGCCCTGCCTTGATGGAAGGGGAAGAAAAATCCCAAGAAAATCAACGGGGGAAAAGTCTATCAAGGCTTTCAGTCTAGGAATAAAAACCAAGGAAAAAAAGAGGGGGAAAAAGTCTACTGAGACTTCAAATTTAAGGGAAAAAAAGAAGACAAAGAGGGGAAAAAGTCTATTGAGACTTCAAATTTAGCGGGGAAAAAAAAGAAGAAAATGAAGAAGGGAAAAGCCTATCAAGATTTGAAATTTAGGAATAAAAAAAAAGAAAACAACGAGGGAAAAAGTCTATCAGGACTTTCAGTTTAGGAATAAAACCCAAGGAAACAAAGAGGAGAAGAGCCTATCAAGACTTTCAATATAGGAATAAAACCCAAGGAAACAAAGATGGGAAAAGTCTACCGAGACTTCAAATTTAAGGGAAAAAAAGAAGACAAAGAGGGAAAAAGTCTACCGAGACTTCAAATTTAAGGGAAAAAAAGAAAATGAAGAGGGGAAAAGTCTATCAAGACTTCAAGTTTAGGGGAAAAAAAGAAAATGAAGAAGGGAAAAGTCTATCAGGACTTTCAGTTTAGGAATAAAACCCAAGGAAACAAAGAGGGAAAAAGTCTATCAAGACTTTCAGCTCGGGAAGAAAAATTCCAAGGAAAAAAATCCCATCAAAACTTCCAGTTTAAGCGCTCCTTTGCTTTTGCTTCCCCCAGGACACAGGGCAGGGATCCTGCCCGAGATTCCTTGATTCCAAGATTCCCTTTGGGAATCACATCCTCAGGTATTTCCCCCTGTGCCGGCATTCCCACGGAGGCAGCAAACCCAGAGCCTCCAAGGAACCATCTCCTGCAGTTTATTTACTCCCTCAGCTTCCACACTCTCTGCTCCTCCTGCTCCAGGAACGGGGAAGGACAGGAATTAAAGGTGACTTTGAAGGAGAAATTCATTTAAAAAAAACCCAAACCCTAAAACATTAAAAAAACCCAACCGCCGTTTAACGCCAGCGCACAACGATGACCAGAAGCTGGACAAAACGCTCTTATCGAGATTAAATGTCGTTTTTCTTCCTCTGGCAAATGAAACAATGCAGGGCCTCACTGAGGGGCATCTCCTGCTTTATCCAAAAATATTGGGACCTGGACAAAGTGGACAGGATTGGGAGCTCAGCTCCGAGCTCCCGTTATCGGCTCCTGCTGCCGAGAAAACACCGAGCACGTGGGAGCCACTCCAGGAGATGCTTCCAAAAGCTCGCCGGGATCGTAAAATAGTCGTGGTGACACTTGAAAACAATCCCCTACTAGAAATCCAAGCACAGCTCCCCTAGGAAAGCCAGGAAAAACAGCTGGCACAACCTCCCGGAGCCGGTGGAGGGGAGGGGAGAGCGAGGCCACCATTTTATAGGGAATGTTTGCTTTCCTGAAATCCCAGTGCTGCCTATTGGGGTTTTTAAATTGTCAGGACAAAGAAAAGGCCTCCAGAATTTGTTTGATCAGCATTTCGTGCCCTAATTCCACTTCAGAACTGGGACTCTGGGAAGCGTCATCCTGCCAGACTACTCGGTGCTCCAAGTCTAGGAAATGAGATGGGGAAATAACTCAAATTATTTATATTATTTTTATTCTTTTAGCAGGGTTGGGATGTCAGGCTCCAACGGGCACTCTGCTCCAAGCAGCCCTTAACCAAATCCCTATTTCTCAGTTTGAACTCCAGGATCAAACAGGTGCACTTGGCTTTCAGGTCTGCTCAAGGAGGCCCAGCTCCCAAATCCTCCCCAATCCAACCGACACAGCAACAAAAAGAGAGTGAACTTCCAGCTCCAGCCAATATTTTGAGGAAAACATCCCATCCAGACGCCAGCAAAAGCGCCGAATTCTGCTCTGAAAGCAGCGAGACGATCCCCTTGGAAGCTGTCATTTCGGCAACAAAGATTATTTATTTTCCTCCAGCGGGTTTGGGCGGAGATTTATGGATTTCGAGTTCTCCTACAGACAGGCACCACCTCCCAAGCCACGTTTACCTGATCTGATTTCTGAAGCACCACCTGTGCCAGCGTTTCTGAGGAGAAAGGGAAGGCTCTCCCACTCCTGGGAAGGGGCTGCTGCCACGTCTTTGTGCGTTCGGAAGCATCGCCACACGATCCCCCCTCATCCCTGGAGGCCTCATTAAAACGCAGCCCCAGAAGCGGAGCAGAAAGCAGCTCAGCGTGACAGCTCGGAAAACGTACAGAAAGATCCATCCTTTAAAACAAAAACCAAAAGGGGGGGAAAAAAAACCCCCAAAAAACAAAAAAAGAAAACCCCAACGGAACAACGAAGCCCCACCAAAACCCTACCAAAACAAGACATTCCAGCGCACACGCTCTTCCCTGGGGACAGGCCAAAGAGAACAAAGCCACGTGACCCCCGCGATTGCTCAACGCCGCTCTTGGAAGGTGTTCAAGCGGGATGATAAGTGCGGTGTTAAGCCCAGAACGACCAGAAAAAGGCATTTATCCCAAATGTAAACTCTGGCCTACCCTTTGCCTCGACGGAGCAAACACGTTTGGGGGGGAGGGGGGAGTTTTGAGGTTACAAAACCCGCAGGTAAACTAAGGAGCTTTTGGACTTTTATTCTCCTTGGCTCGGGACGAGCCTAAAATGAGCGGGGAGCGCAAGGTTCTGTGAACGAACGCTCCCGAACCCCCAGCTCCGCAAACCGGGCAAGCGCAGCGAGCTCCCAACAAAGCTGGCCGCTTATTTATAATTCCTTTCAGGCACGAAACCCTTCCCTTCTCCCAGCTCCGAGGCTTAAAAAAAATAACAGCTCGGGGACCTACGAGCCGGCCAGCCGGCATTTCCCCACAAAAGGAGGAAAATAAAGCGGCGCTAAATCAACTCCCGGCCGAGGGGAAGAGGAGCGGCCGCGGAACAATAAACCCCGGGGGCTGGAAGGGGGAACGGCCCCGTGGTTTGGGGGGAGGGATGGGGTGCCGGGGTGGGTCCCCCCCATGGGTGTAAACACCCTGCCAGGGGCACCCCATCAGCTGCAGCCTCGCTCCGCCCCGGGCCCGGTTTCCGGGTAGTAACAGAGCAGCCAATCCGAGGAGCAGCGAGAGCTCGAGGCCTTTCTCCCTGCAAACACGGCCCCGAGGTTGGCACTCGCCCCAAAACTGGGTGGGGAGGAATCGCAAAGGGGAGCCCCGGTTCTGCCGTCCTCGGGGTGGGAGCTACCCCCAGAGGCCCGGCCTGGAGCCTGGGGGCTTTCCAGTGGGATAACCCCGCACTTCCAGGCCGCTGGCGAGCGGGTCCAGAGGTGTTTTGGGCAGCACGGAGGCTCCCTGCAAAACCCCGACTCTGAAGGGTCGTGGATTACCCAGGAAACTTTGGCTGGAGCCCCCCAAAAAGGGAGGAGGAGGGATTCTGGCTCTCTTTTCCCAGCCTCAGCAGCACAAACCCTGTCCGGAGGGAGACAATGAGTGACGGGGGAGTTGGAGCACATCCTCGTCCAGGAGATGATTAAACATCAGCTCCACGCATTCCCGCAGAGCTCTGCCCTTCCTGCAGCCCCACGGAGAGCAGGCAGCTCTCCCCTCGCCTCCTGACAAAGAGGCGTCCACAAAAGGACCACGGACGTGTCAGGATTGAAAATGGGAATCGTCAAAAGGCCTCGCTCGGCTCCTAAACCTGTCAGAGCAGGAGAAGGCAGGAGCGGTGCTCACCCTGCTCAGAGCCCCCTCCCCACAGGGAAAGGTAGCCCTCGGCAGGCCATAAATCCGTGCTATTATTCACCGTCGGAGACACAGAAAGGGGGATGAAAAGGGAAAACTGTAACGAAAACGGCAGCCAAAAAAAAAAAAACCCCAAAACAGACAAAAACCCTGCACGGCAACAAAACCCTGAAAGCCCCAGGAGGAGCTGCCTCCAAGCACATTCCTTCAGACGAGACCCTTCTCCTGTGGCCACCACCGAGCCCCTCCTCGCTGCCATGTCTCAAAAGGAAACGCTGATTTCACATCGGCTTCCAGAGGGGGAAAATTCCCCAGGGAAGCGTCTCGGGAGCCGGGGCCTAGCGAGCAGCTCACCCCGGGCGAGACGGGCAGACAAACAAAAAAGGCTGGGGAAGGGAGGGAGGGAGGGAGGGAGGGAGGGAGGAGTGGTGAGGAGTCATCTGACACATCCAACTTCCTAAGTTTGTTGTCCGCAGGAGACCGACTGCTCTAACCCTCACCCCCTTGGAAAACGAGGAGAGCGGAGCCGACAAACAACGGCTTCGCTTTCGGGAAAAGCCACTGGGGTTCCTTTTGTCAGGAGCAGAAACTCCCCCCTGCGA
This sequence comes from Tachycineta bicolor, assembly GCA_025960845.1. NCBI lineage: Eukaryota > Metazoa > Chordata > Aves > Passeriformes > Hirundinidae > Tachycineta > Tachycineta bicolor. Next base: position 119 of record JANEHK010000896.1, on the reverse strand, counting down.
GAGCGCCAGAGCGCCGAGAGGAATCCCAGATAATTCGGGGCTTGCTACCTACCCAGCTCCTAGAAACACAGGGCAAAGCCACTTCGCAGGGAAAAACCTGCTCTTTGTCCTCCAGAAAA
>JANEHK010000895.1:0-16778 GCA_025960845.1 Tachycineta bicolor | reverse complement strand
TTTTTTGCCATTTCTGTGACATTTTTGGCCATTTTTGGCCATTTTTGGTAATTTTTGTTAGTTTTTTGTGACATTTTTGTCCGTTTTTGTCCATTTCTGTGACATTTTTGTCCATTTTTGGTCATTTTTGTCCATTTTTTGTAACATTTTTCTCCATTTCTGTGACATTTTTATCCATTTTTGTCTATTTTTTGTGACATTTTTGTCCCCCCAGGTGACTGCCCTGGCCGTCTCCTGCCTCTTCTTCCACCTGTTCTGGGAGCTCTCCCAAATTCCCGACTCCGGAGACGCCCCGGTGAGGAATCCCCAAATTTCCTAAAACTCCCACCTAAAAAAATCCCTGAGTTCCCAAATCCCCAAAATTTCCCTCAATCCCTCCCCAGATCCCTCAAATCCTGCCCAAAATCCCCAAATTTCCACCCCAAATCCCAAAATTCCCAATAAATCCCATCTGAAATTCCTCAAATTCCCGATTTTTCCCAAAATTCCCAGAATTTCACCCCAAATTCCAGACTTTCCAGGCGGGTCTGTGGGATTTCCACTCCCAGGCCTCCTCATTTCTGTCCCTGTGCCCCAGAATCCCCCCTAAATACCCCAAATTCCAAAATCCCACCCAAAATTCCTGATTTTTTTCCCAAAATTCCTGATTTTTTTAGCCAAAATTCCTGATTTTTTCCCCCAAATTCCCAATTTTTTTCCCAAAATTCCCAATTTTTTTCCCGAAATTCCCGATTTTTCCCAAAATTCCGGTTTTTCCAGGCGGATCTGGGGGATCTGTGCTCCTGCGCTGCCTCGCTGGTGTCGCTGTGCCAGAGCTGCCTCTTGGAGCCCGAGGCCAAACTCCAGAAAGGGTCTGGAATATTCTGGGAGAATTCCCGAAAAATCCCCTCACAATTCCCAACCAATCCCCTCAAAAAATTCCCAACAATTCCCCTCAAAATTCCCAACAAATCCCCTCAGGAAATCCCCAACAATACCTCCTCAGAATTCCCAACAAATTTCCTCAAAAAATTCCCCTCACAATTCCCATTAAATTCCCATTAAATTCCCTCAAAAAATTCCCAATTCCCCTCACAATTTCCGACTATTTCTCCTCGCAATTCCCCCTCACAATTCCCAACAATTCCCATCACAATTCCCCTCAGAAGCTCCAAAAAATTCCCCTCACAATTCCCAACAAATCCTCTCAGAACTGCCAACAACTCCCCTCAGAATTCCTTCCAAAAAATCCCCTCACAATTTCTCCCAAAATTCCCCTCACAATTCTCATTAATTCCCGTCACAATTCCCCTCACAATTCCCCTCACAATTCCTCCCCCTCCCAATCCCCACCAATCCCCCTCACAATTCCCACCACTTCCCTCTTGGAATTCCCATTTTTCCCGTTTTTCCATGGCTTCCTGGTGCTGTGTGATGTGCTGGTGCTGCTGTTGTGTTGTATGGCGGACCCTCTTCGGCACGTGTCCCTTGTTCCTGTTCCTCTTCATCTGTGAGAACAAAGTTCTCACCTTCCGGCCAGTTTGTAATTATCTCCAAAGTCCCAGGGCGATTTGGGTTTCCAGTGCGGGCGCACTGAGTGATGAGGGCAATCCATTTGCATCATTTGGTATCGGTGCAATGATGGGTGGAGGGAACCTTTCCTTTAAACATCCATCCCAGCGCCAGTAGTCAAGGTGCCAGCAGGAGTTGTGCTTCTGTGCCAATCACCTCTGAGGCGCCTTGAACTCCTTCATAGGTGGCCAAGATTTCCTTCTCTGTTGGAGTGGAGTTGGCTTCGGACCTTCTGTAGCTTTGGCTCCAGAATCCCAGTGGTCGGCCTCGAGTCTCCCCAGGCACCTTCTGCCAAAGGCTCCAGGACAGACCATTGTTCCCGGCTGCGGAGTAGAGCACTGTGATGTCAGAGAGGGGAACCTTGGAGCTGCCAGCACTGTGATGTCCAGAGAGGGGAACCTTGGAGCTGCCAGCACGGTGATGTCCCAGAGAGGGGAACGTTGGGACTGTGCCACTCTTTGCCCAGCCCCAAGAGCGCTGGCAGCACCTGGAGGAGACACGAAGGCCGAGCTGGGAGGGAGGCAGCAGGATCATGGAGTGCAGGCCCCTGCCCTGCACAGACAAGCCAAGAGTGGCAGGCTGGGCATCCCCAGGAGTTGTGCCACAAGGCTCCTGGAGCTGCAGCCGCCTCCAGCTGCGAGCATTGCAGTGACGACAGAGGTCTCGGGAAAGGGCCCGGTCCTGGCTTGGGGCTGGGCCGTGTGCCGAGGGAGCAAATGAACTTGCAGCTTGTGGGCCAGAGCATGGAAGAGCAGGGGCAGTGGTGGCTGGGAGAGCCTGTTGGTCAGGGCCTGCAGGAACAGGACACAGGCAATGTGTTGATGCTGCTTGGAGGCAAAGTGAGCTGGGATGTGGGGATGGACTTGTTCCCTGGGAGGGTGGTGGGGCCCTGGGCCGGAGTGGGCGGAAAAGCTGTGGCTGGCCTGGAATGGCTGGAAATGTGCGCGGCCTGGTTGCAGGGGTCTTGGCCTGAAGAGATGGCGTGGTGTGGTGTGGCATGGCATGGAGCAGTGTAAGGTGGGGATTGCTCTTGGAGTAGGGGGTGGGCAAGCAAGAGGCAGTTTGGGGCAGGTGCTGTTGCTTGTAGCAATTGTGGAGCAGGGCTGAGGTGGAGAGGCGAGTGCTTGGGGAAAGTAAGGGGAGCCGGTATGAAGGAAAGAAAGGAAGGAAGAAAGAAAGAAAAGAAAGACAGGCTTTCTCCACTGGGAAGAGAAGAGTCCTTCCTCTAGGCTGTCCTCAAGCTGCTGGTGCAGCAGATGTGCCTGAGGAATGGTCATTGCTTGCATTCTCAGGTGCTGTGTGTTAGTGTAGCTGAAAGTCCTGAAGGAGGGAGCAGCTCTGCTGGGGCAGCGTGGTCTTTCTCTTGGTGGGTTTTGTTGTTGTTGTTGTTGTTGGGTTCTTTTGTTTGTGTTTGTTCTTTCCTGCCCTTTCCCTGTGGGCTCTGGGCAGAGCTTCATAAGTCTATGTGCCACTTGCCTGTGGCACTGTGGAGGTGGTGCGGAGGACCTTGCTCGAGCTGTGTGCAGAGGTTTGCACATCAGTGCAGGCCGGGGTGCTCTGTGGCCGGTCAGTTTGATGACTGGGTGTGGCTCTGGACGCTTCCCTTGGAGCGTGTGCAAGGCATGGAACCTTGGAGCTGGCAGCACTGTGATGTCCCAGAGACAGGAACATTGGGATTGTGCCAGTCCTTGCCCAGCCCCAAGAGCTCTGGCAGCGCCTGGGAACAGGGGATCCAGGGACTGGAAGAAGAGGATACCCAGGAAAGGGGGTGCAGGGGGTGTCGGTGCAGGATAAGGGGGTGCAGGGGGTCCCGGAGCTGGGGAAGGAGATGCGGGGGGGTCTAGGGGGTGCCAGGGGGTCTCCCCAAACCCCTCCAAGAGGGGAGCAGGAGCTGGGTGCTACCTCCGTCTGAGGTATGGCGACCTGGTTCAGGAACGACACGGCAGCCACAGCCAGGCTGTTCGGGCCATCAGCTCACAGACACCAGTGTGGTGGACGGCTAATGGCGTTTATTAACTGGTTACATGGAGTTATAAAACCTCTGTTTGCTACATCACATCCGTCTGCTTACGTTACAAGTTAGGTGTTGCTTACCTTATCAAGGACACTAACCAACTAGGTACTGAGGGAGGGGTTCTGTCTGCCCGTACAACGCGATATCTTCCGACCGCCTGTCCCTAATCTGCCACATTTCCCCCCCCTTCCATGACTAAGTAAAAAAGTATAAAAGTATAAATGTTATAAAAGTATAAATGTTATAAAAGTATAAATGTTATAAAAATATAAATGCTATAAAAATGCAAAAAGCTGTTAAAGTTAGTATAATAGGATACAAAAGTAATATAAAATGTTAGTAACAAGAGCACTTTATGGTAATTGCAGGCGTTCGACAAATAGGATGTTGACTTTCTCTAAACGGCTTCTAACAAATGACACTAGCTTGTTCAAAATGCAAGGCCCAAAAATCAATACCAAGAGTATCATGGTGAGAGGGCCTATCAGGGTGGAAACAAGGGTGGCCAGCCATGGTGACTGATTGAACCATGACTCAAACCATCCTCGTTGGGCCTCTCTCTCTCTCTTTCTCTGGGCCAGTCTTTCTCTCAGTTCAGCCATGGAGTCTCGCACAACTCCAGTATGGTCTGCATAAAAACAGCATTCTTCTCTCAAGGCAGCACACAGGCCTCCTTGCTGCATGAGCAGGAGGTCCAGTCCTCGCCTGTTCTGCAGGACAACTTCCGAAAGCGAGGAGATAGATTTTTCCAGTGAGGAGATGGATTTTTCAATTCTCAGTAAGTCTTCGTCAATTGTCATTTGCAGCTGAGAGAGTCCTTGGTGTTGGGTCACGAGAGCTGAAACACCTGTGGCTGTGCCAGCAGCTCCTAGGCCAAGGAGCATTGCAATGGTTATACCTGTTATTACTTCTCTTTTGCGGAGCTGGATGGTTTCTTCTAAAAAGCGATACATTTCTTCTTCTTGGTGATACAGGACTCTAGGAACAATCAGAACTTGGACACAAAAGTCAGCAAGGTTATTGAATTTACCAAGGTACACACAGGGGGTTATTCCGATTTGTCGACAAACCCACATTCCTGATAGGAACGGAACTGCCTACTTGTCAGTTTTTCGACTAGGTTGGATGAACTCAGTACAGATATTTCCCGTCTGCTTTGCTACGGCTACACTGCCAAAGCACTTGCCTCGACCTGTGACTTGACTCAGGGTAATTTCCCTCCGGGGGGTGTCCCACTTACAGTTGTATGGATTGTTTCCTGCAGAATATTCAAAAGGAGCATCAAAGGCGACACCCTCATAAAAGGGAGGTTCTGCGTTATAACACAACCAGCATGATTTTGTAAGGTTTGGATTGGATTGGTTTAACGACAAAAAGGTAGCATTTAACACACTAAGAAACAGATTGTCGGGAACTGACTTAGGTTTTTGGTAAATGGCTAAAGGACGGGATGAGGAGGAGGTGTCAGCTGTGGCCTCCCTCTTGTGTCTGCGCGTTGCGAGGTCTTGATAGGGTTTGAATGACTGGGGCACTGAAGGTGGGAGTCTAATGATTTGCACATTCACCCAGAAGTTACGAAAGGCACGAACAAACACTGACCATACCTTTCCTGTGGCCCAACTCACATGGGTCGGCTGCAGAATTGTCATTGCATAGTTCTTACAGGTGTGTCGTCTGCCGTCTTGGGGTGTGTATATCAATCCGTCCATCCCGAACTTAGGTTCGCGACAGCCGCGGGGAGCGTACTTGACTTGTAGGAACTTGTCGGGTTGCCGCGGTTGCCATCTGTCACTCGTCACGATAGTTTCGCATCCCCAGTAGCCACAGTACCCGTACTTCGGATGGCTACAATAGCTTTTACCTGGGTTGGAGGCAGGGCACCAATAGGTTTGGTACAATGAAGAATCTCCAATTTTAGGGAATCCTAGATGTGAGGGGAATATGTCTGTTAGTTTAAACTCAAAGGGTGGGCTATCTACTGTAATGATTTCTTTGATTGCTTCATCACTTGAAAGATGGCGCAGGACCCATCTGAATGGTTGGTGAGGGTAATACACTACGTTCGCTTGCCCTCTGCCTACAAGATTCAAAAACAAAATTACACAAAGACACCGTAGTTGCTTGGATCTCACCGGTGCAGGATCTTTGGGTTCTGCTGAGTTACTTGGAGGTTCATCTTTCTCTTCTGGTACCGGAGCGTATGCATTACGGGGGCGTCCAATGATCCAATCCTGCAAATGAGACCTCACAATTTTCATTAGTTCTATTCTGAAGGTCTGGTTTGATTGACTTAAGTGGACACCATTTTACTTTACTATCTTTTTTAACAGCTGCGTACCCTCGCCCCGCGAGCACTAGTCTCCAGCCCTGTTCCCACTCTCCTAGTTCATTTTTAACTACAACGTGCGGGCCTTCCTCTAGTGCTCGGGTGGCCCAGTGTTTCTGGGCCGGGCTGGTTTTCTCATCTCCCCTAGAGAACTGATTGAGTGCTAACAGAGCGGTTGCTAGCATACGTGCCTGGTCTCCTGAGGGAATGGAGCATGTAAAGCCCTCTGCTTTTGCTAGTACCTCTAATTTGGTTTTTAGGGTTTGATTAGCTCGCTCAACGATGGCCTGCCCGGTGCTATTGTACGGAATGCCGTGTACTAAAGTGATTCCCCATTTAGCAACAAATGCTTGAGTTGATTTTGAGACAAAATTTGGGCCATTGTCTGTTTTAATTTGCTTTGGAATGCCCAGCCACGCCATGGCTGTCAGCCAATGCTGAATGGTTGCTTTGGAGTCAGTTTTTGGGTGTTGTGTGGCTACAATCACTCCACTATATGTATCTACAGTTACTGCAAGCCATGCTCGGGGTTTTAGCAACTGACACAGCGTAAAGTCTGTTTGCCATATTTCTGAGGCTCTGAGGCCTCTGGGGTTGACTCCGCTGGACCACAGTGGCGATTTTTGGCAGTGAGGGCATGTGGCTACAACATGTTTCGCGTCGGCAATTGAAATCCCACATTTTTTCGCTAGTGCTTTGGCTCCGATGTGAAGAGACTCGTGTAGCTGATGGGCATCTCTCAGTGTCCACAGTCCTTTTGCAGCGGCGTCTGCCTTGTCGTTGCCGATTTGAAAGAATCCTTTGACTGGATTGTGGCTATTAACGTGGATGACAGATATGGTGCCTTTTCGCAAAAAGAGTGCTTCTTCGAGCATCATGGCCACTGTGGACACGGCCACGCCGGGCCCTGACATGGCTAGGCAAAGCCTGGCCACGAATATAGAGTCAGTTACGATGTTGAGGTGCTCTTCAGGGAACAGTCCGCACGCTAGTACAACGGCTGCTGCTTCGAGTTGTTGAACTGAAAGCGTGGGGTCAGTTGTTTTGATGCATTGCCACTGCTCTCCTGACTGCCACACTGCTGCTGCAGTTGATGTTAGTGAAGATGCATCTGTGAAGATCGTTGGTCCTGGCTGTGGTCGGTCGACGATTTTTGGCGGGAGATCAATGTCGACGATTGCAAGCAACTGAGTCCAAGGGGGTTTTGCTGCATAGCGAATTTCTCCTCCAAAACCAGCAAGGGCAACGGCTAGATGCTCTGATATTGTTGTCGATTGCGTGGAAAGCTGCTTGCGGAAGGGCAAGTATATCTTGGTGGGTTCAGTGCCTAAGTGCTTCAGGGCAAGTTTCCTGCCTTTCATGATGAGGTTGCCAAGACACTCAACTCCTGGGGAAAACGCACGTGACGGTTTTCCCAAGACCACCCACAGTATTGGTTGAGCTTTGTCGGGTGGCCCTTGGGCCAGTGCCCCTACTCCTCCTTTCTTCGTAAAGTGGACGTATAAATCAATTGGTGCGCTTGCATCCCATCTGGTGAGTGTGCTCTTTGACATTTGTTGTTCGATAAAATCAAGCGAGCGTGTTGCTTCTGGTGTCAGTGTTTTCTGCTCCCATGAGTTTTTCCCTTTCAAAAGGTCATTCAAGGGGTCCATGACCTCGGGAGGAATTAGGACGATGTTGCGGAGCCACTGTAGAGATCCTACTAACTGCTGCACGTCATGGAGCGTCTCAATGTCTCGGTGGATTTTTATCTGAGGAGGGGTTATGTAGGAGCTTGAAATCCCTACTCCTAGAAAGGTTACACATGGTCCTTTTTTTATTTTTGCACTTGCAATTTCAAAGCCATTTGTTTTTAAGGTCTCTGAGACTGTTGACACTGCCTGGTCTACTTGGCTTGCTGATGGTGCGGCAATCAGGATGTCATCCATGTATTGGACAATGGTCACGGTCAGGTCGCTGCGTCGGACTGGCTCCAGTGCTCGGTCCACCGTGATCTGACAGATAGTAGGGGAGTTGACCATTCCTTGCGGCAGTACCTTCCACTGGAAGCGCAGGTTAGGACGCTGGCTGTTCGGAAAGACGATGGAAAAGGCAAACCGCTCTTTGTCTTCATCATGCAGGGGTATGGAAAAGAAACAGTCTTTAATGTCGAGCACTGCACAAGGCTGCCCTTTCGGTATCATTGAACTCATGGGCAGCGAGGTTTGCACGGGGCCCATTGGTTGAATTTTCTTATTTACCTCACGCAGATCGTGGAGAAGGCGAAACCCTTCCCCGCTCCGTTTGGGTATCACAAAAACTGGGGTGTTCCACGGGCTAATGGAAGGCTCGATATGACCTTTCTGCAATTCACGATCAACTAGCTTAAGAAGAGCATCTATTCGAGGCTTTGACAGGGGCCACTGCTCAACCCACACTGGGTCAGATGACTTCCACGTCAGCTTGATTGGTGGGGGTGGGTATGCTGCAGTGGCCCTTATGGTAAATTTGTCACCCTGGCTTTTAAAAGGGCTAATGCGTCTCTCCCCAGCAAATGTGGGACTCCTGACATGACGTATGGAAAAAGGGTGATGGTTTTTTCTGGTCCTTTTTCAGTGTGGAGTGTAATTGCTATTAATTGGGCACTCTTGCGAGCTCGGCTCAATCCCCCGACTCCACCTACCATGGGTGCGTCTTGTAATTTCCAGTGTGGGGGCCAATTTGTCTCAGAAACAACAGTGATGTCTGCTCCGGTATCAATCAGAAAGGGGACACTGATGGCAATATCGTCTAAAACAACATAGCGAGTACAGATCCCCCATATTACTGGTGGGTTGTCACACTTCACTGCCAAGGCCACCCAGGGGTCTGGTCCCCAGGGGGTGGTCCTTGCTGTTCCTGGGACAGGGACAGATACGGGTGGGTAGCTGGTTGTGCCATAAAGTTGGTAGCTTCTCGTGGGGGAAAAGGGTTCGGGAGTGCCTCGCCCCATTTGGGGTTTGCATAACTGGGCCGCCTCACGTCCCAAGTGGGAGAGGGCTGTGTGCGGCCCTGTTGCCCTCTCCCCCTCCCGTTTCCCTGGTTTTTAAATTTACATTCTTTGGCAAGGTGCCCCTTCCTTCCACATGCCCAGCATGGCCCTCTAGGTCGCAACTGGCGTGGGGGAACCGGTGTTGAAGGGTGCCCTAACTGGGAGCAGTCCATTGCAACGTGGCCTGCCCTGCCACACTTAAAGCATGCCATTACACTTGTTATTGCGGTATGGACGGCTGCCTGAATTGGGGCAAAACGCTCCTCTTTTGCGACATGCCTGATCATGTCTGCGATGCTGGACCCGAGTGGTAAAGACCGTAAAATGTCCTTGGTGGCTGAATTACATTGTTGACGCAGGCACTCTGTTAACACAGGACCTTTTGCCTCTGATGGCAAAGCTGAGGAGTCGAGTGCTGCCTGGAGCCGGTCCACAAATTGTGTAAAACTTTCACTCTCACCTTGTTTTATTGTGGACCATGATGATGGTTTAGCAATGACCATGGAAGCAGCGCGGATGGCTTCCCTGGCAGCACGGGTAGTTGTCATGACCTCGTGGGCCCGCAGGCCCTCGGCTTGTGCCTGGGGGGTGATCATGGTTGAGTCTGTGCCCATGAGCCGCTGCAGGCTGGAGCCATGTAGCGGATGATCTGCACCAGTGACCAGAGCTAGTTGCTTTGCACAATTTTCCTCCCACTCTTGTTTAAAAACAATCATCCCCGCCCCATCAAAAATCAGTCTGCAGGTTTGCTTTATGTCAAATGGGAGCATGTCATCCCCTCCAAAAACACCATCAATGAGAGTAGAAACCATAGCTGAATTGATCCCTCTGTCAGTGATTGCTTTAACAATTGCTTGTATATCCTTAGGATTTACCGGTGAGTACGTTCTCTGGTTTCCGCCTGCCCCCCCTAATCGGACTGGAAAAGCTAGCTTGGCTGATGAATTCCAGTTAGCACATGCCATCTGTATCTTCCTCCAGTCTGTGAGGGGAGTTCGTTCTTTTTCTGACTTCCCCTCAACCCAGGTAGAAACATTGTTGTTACTGATTTTATAAACTGTTACTTCCTCTTTGTCGGAGCTGGAGCCGGAGCCAGAGCCGGCAGCAGAGGACTGGCTGTCCCAGTCCCAGCTAGAGTCCGATTCAGAGTCGGAAGTCGACTGACTGGCTGCTTCCGGGCTCCGGACCCTTTTGGTCGGGCTCCGACCCCGCCCCTTTCCCTCAGGGCTGGGCCACTCCTTCCCTCTGGGCCTCCGCCCCTTTCCCTCAGGGCTGGGCTGTCCCTTCCCTCTCGGCCCCCGCCCCCTTCCCTCAGGGCTGGGCTGTCCCTTCCCTCTCGGCCCCCGCCCCTTTCCCTCAGGGCTGAGCCGCCCCTTGCACCTGCGCTCCCCCCTCCTCCTGCTGTGGGAGCGTCTCGCCTTAGAAAAACGTGCTTTTTGGCAAAGATGAGCTTCAGTTATCTCTTTGAGCTCTTTTCCCTTTTTCTGCTCGTTAGCAAAGAGGCTCTCTTTGGTTTCATTGGCAACGAGCCCACTATCTAAATGACTTTCTTTGTTTTCTGCCCTGCTTTCCTTCTTGGATTCAGCGCTATCTTGAGGGACATAAGGTGGAGGTCCCTCCTCCACTTTTCCTGCATTCCTAGCTTCTTCAGCTAGACTGTTGTAAATTGACTGCATCTGTTTGATCCCTTCGGCAAGTGACCTTGAGTTTGGAGGCTCTGAAGCGAGCCCTTGCTCCTCCGAGCTTCTGCACTTTGCAGAACTAACTTCGTCAACACTCTGAAAATTATCATTAGCTTTCAGACTACATTCTTTTACACTCTGAAAATTCTCAACAACAGTTCCCTCTGAGAGAGTTTGTGTTGCTGCCGCTATACCCAATTGAGGAGAAATCTTTAAACAATTTTGGGCAGCTTTCCAAGTTTCTTGCTCATGCAGAGCTTTCTGCAAGGCTTCCACGACCCTTCCCCAAGCCTTAAGATTTTTCCCTGAGCCAGAAGACATTGTGTCGTCGGCAAGAGCCTTAGTGCATTGATCCCAAACATCTGGGTGGAGGATATCCACCGGACGATCAATAATACTAAGTTGCAAAAGCCTCGTCACTGCGAGGGTAAAATCTTTTGCTCTACAGTCTATACCCCATTGCTTATGAATCTGAGAAACGACCTTCACGAGAGCTTCCATCCTCTGCGCGGGTCCGGAGGCGTCCCTCCCGCCGAGCTGGTCCTGCCGCTCGGCCGTCGTTCACCCGTCCAGGCGACTCCCGATCTCCCGGGCGACTCCCGGGTTTTTCGGCACCACTTGCTACCTCCGTCTGAGGTATGGCGACCTGGTTCAGGAACGACACGGCAGCCACAGCCAGGCTGTTCGGGCCATCAGCTCACAGACACCAGTGTGGTGGACGGCTAATGGCGTTTATTAACTGGTTACATGGAGTTATAAAACCTCTGTTTGCTACATCACATCCGTCTGCTTACGTTACAAGTTAGGTGTTGCTTACCTTATCAAGGACACTAACCAACTAGGTACTGAGGGAGGGGTTCTGTCTGCCCGTACAACGCGATATCTTCCGACCGCCTGTCCCTAATCTGCCACAGCTGGGTCAGGAGCTGTGGGGAGAGAAAAGGGGGTGAGCCCGGCATGGGAGGGACTTGGGGGAGTCCCACACGCTCTGAGGGGGAGACACGAGTCTTGGGGACCCCTCTCACCTTCTCCCGCAGGGGAGGCCGAGCCCCAGCCCAGGCAGACAGAGCCCAGCACGAAGACCCCGAGCCCTGGCAGCATCTGGGGGGGCAGGAGGGGCAGGATCCGGGAAAGGGCGGCAGCTGCTGGGAAGGGACCGGGATGGACTGGGACAGCCTGGGATGGACTGGGACAGCCTGGGATGGACTGGGACAGACTGGCATGAACTCAGACACTGGGAGACACCGGGATACACCGGGCCCCTGACGGGCACTCACTGGGAGCAGGATCAGAGCACACTGAGACCCAGCAGGACCAATACTGGGGAACAGGGATCATTGTGGGACCGGCTGGGGTTAGACTGAGAGTGACTGGGATGTTATTGGTGGAAAATGGAACCTTACTGGGCCAAGTGGATGTGACTGGGAATGACTGAGTATGCTAACGGTAACTGGGATATACTGGGAGCGTCTATGAACATACTAGGGGTGACTGGGAACACATTGAGAGGGACTGGGATTGACTGGGTCTATAGTGAGGACAGCCAGGATTGACTGGGACCATGCTGAGAGAGTGGGATCAGCGTGGACTCATACTGGGATCGTACTTGGAATGACTGGGTCTATGCTAGGGGCCACTGAGAGCAACTGGGATCAGACTGGGAGGAACTGGGAGCAACTGAGACGATACTGGGGACAACTGGGATCATGATGGCATCAGCATAGGATCATACTGGGAGGGAGTGGGTCTATGCAACTGGAATTACACTGGGAGGAAACGGGACCATGCTGAGGACAATTGGGATCATACTGGGAGCAACTGGCACCACACTGAAGGTGACTGGAGTCATTCTGGGATCATACTGGAAGTGACTGAGAGCAGGCTGAGGGCAACTGGGACCATGTTGGGGCAACTGGGATATACAGGGAGGGACTGGAATCATGCTGGAGCTGACTGGGAGTGGCTGTGAGCAACTGGAATCATGTTGGAAGCTACTGGGAACAACTGGGAGTGAGTGGAAACACACTTGGGGCAACTGGGATTTACTAGGATTTACTGGGAGTGACGGTAATCACAGGGGGACCATAAAGGAAGTTACAGCAATAGTACTGGGAGTATCTGGGAGTGAGTGGGATCATTCTGGAATCATACTGGGAAGGACTATAGCTGTAGTGGGAGTGTCTGGAATCATACTGGGGGTAACTGGAACCATCCTGGGCTGGCCTGGAACAATAGTAGATATGAATGGGAACTACTGGGATCATACCGGGTTTATACTGAGGGTGACTGGGAGCCACAGGGCCCATGCTGGGAGTGACCTGGGCCCCACTGCGGGAACTGGGGGGACTGGCCCAGCTGGGGCTCAGGGTTGTTCTCCCCCAGGGCTGCCCCGGGTCCTGCTGTCACCCCTGGCCCCACAGAGCAAGGGACAGGGGACAGCTGATGGACACAGCACAGCCACGGAACACGGCACAGCCAGGCAACACGGCCTGGCCCAGGGACACTGAGCTCCAGCACTTTGGGCTGTTGTGCCCAGGCTGTTGCCCTTGGGCTCCCAGCACAGGCCAAGGGGGAGAATCCCCTCCACAAACTGTTGTTTGCTTGAAGCTTTGCTCTGGAACATTCCCAAGGAGCCACCTGCAGTGGCTGGAGCCCGGCTGAGTGCCTGGGGCCACCAAAGCCGCTCCGGCAGTGCCCTCCTGCCCCGGGCAGGGCAGGGAACACCCGAGGAAAGGCTCGTGCTGGGCTCAGGGCAGGGACTGGGCACTCCCCTGGTGTTGCCACGGGCACAACACAGCCGGCCTGGGGAAAGGATTGGCGTTTGTGTCCCATGCAATCCCAGCAGGGATTGCTTCTCTTTTCACTGTGTCATTGGATTGGTCATTGATTCAAATCATTTCCCCATGGAATTCCCATGGCAGTGGGTAAGGGGGAGAGCCATCCATGGAATTCTCACCTGACTGGGATGAGAGTGAGATCCAGCCATGGAAATCCCATGGGAATTCCTGCATTCCCAAGTGCCCCCATTACTGAATCCCACATTCCCATAGGAATTACCCTCCCCACACCCATCTTTGTGCTCCAGGGCCTTCTGACCGTATCTGATGCATTTTCAGAGCTCTTCCACACTGGTGTGTCCCAGGCAATGCTTCATCTGCTCCACCATGATCCCTTTGGATTCCCAGCACCTCTGGGAGATCCGTGTGGCATTGTTGGACACTGCAAAGCTCCCGGATCCCAGCTGGAAGGAGATGAAATCCCGCCCATCATTGCCATACCAGTGGGATCCATGGATTCTCTGTTGGACAGGAGGTCAGAGCTGGAAACCACCTGCACTATGTGGAGACCTGGGAATGACGAGGGAATGGACCCCTGGAGTCGTGTCCCAAGCCTCTTGGAAACCAGAGAGAAATCTCCCAGGACCCCGTGCACACAGGCTTAGAGGCAGAAAGGAATGCAGGGATTGGTCTGAAACTCTCACATCAACTGAGATACATAAAGTCACACAGTCATGAAGTGAGGAATGTAAGTTTTAGGTGAATAAAAATATGCCTTAAGTGCCTTAAGCAAAGAAGAGACTGCATTAGTTGATAGAAAAGCCCTAAAGTCCAGTTTAAAGTTCTGTAACATTACCTTGTCCAAAGTTAACTAAGTCTTAGACCTAACATCAACATACCATAGCATTGCTGCCATTGCTAGCCAGAACAGATGGGCTGTAGGCATAGGCCTTGTGTAAGAAATGACAACCATTGTGACACAACTGTGTTAGACCAGGATAGGTGCAAAAAGACAGGAATAGCATCATGTTTGTAGCTGATTGGTTAATTTATGAATAGAATGCATTGTACTGAGGCTGCTGCTTCTGTTGGGACATGGGGACCCTGTTCAGAAAGGCATTTTGCATAATGGCACAGACTGTAACACTCTGACCTTCCTGAGACTGATCTGGCCATGCCATAAAGTACTTTTCCAACAAGCAGCAGCCTCTCTTGTCCCTCGGTGGCTCCTGCCACAGCCCAGGGACTTTTCTTATTTCCATCACCTGCTAGTTTTACACCATGAACCATTCTGGTTTTACCTAAGAGGTGAATCATTAGGATTGTGGTGCTTTCTTCTCCACGATGTCCTGTTCAGACCAAGAACACGCTGTTCTTACATCTGAGATTGTGGCTGTTCCTACACCGTTTATTCCACACTGCATTGACTAAAGAAAATCTATCCTTTTCCTGACTAAGTTTAAGCTACAGCTTAGTGTGAATGTGTGTTGAAAGAGAATGAATCATTCCCTTTTATTTTTCGGTCACTAGTGGATACCTCCCTGAAGGATACAGAAGAACTCAAAACTGTAGTGAAGAAAATGCAACAAAAACTTCCTCTGGATGATGAAGTTAGAGAACCTGTTTTAATCTGTGTCACTGTTTCTCACAACATCTACCTAAACTGACAATAAATTAAGCTGATTTTCTCCATGCTGAGGCAGTTCTGCAATGAAGCAGCAGCGTGTCATGATGCTAAATAAGAATCTGGCATTACCTGTAATGTTCACTGCTGCAAAGTGCATCAGTACACAGCAAGGCAGACTGGGTTATCACAGTTATTCCTCCCCTCCCCTCCTGTACATCCCATTGTCTCCTGTGCAGAAGTTGCAGGCTATGGAAACAAGGCAAGGTTGCTCCCCATTTTTCTTCTCCCACAGCACTTCTTAGGCACCATGTTTTTCAAAGGACTGCATGTGCCTCTCCCCAGCTTGCATCTTGCTCATTCTACAGGAGAAGGGATCTGCAGGAGTTTCAGGCATGTGAGTGCCTGATCTCTCTTTCCCTCTGAAGGCTCTGCCTCCCAAAGCCCTGGTTCCCTGCGTGCTTTGCCATGAGCCATGAGCCATGAGCCATTCAAGCCCCAAACACAAGGGCAGTGGGCTCCAACTGCAAAGCCTCTCTTTGCACTGGGATTGCTTTTACCCTGCAGCCTCCATGGGCAGGGGCTCTGTGGGGGCAGGGGCCATCCCAGCCTGACCTGGACACAGAGGCAGGAAAAGGAGCAGATCCTGCTGCCTCCTGCTCCTGCTGATCCTGGCAGCAACTCCCCTGCCAGTTCCTGCAGGGAACTGCACACCAAGGGCTTCCAGCATTGCAGTGGCTCTGAGAACTTGCTGCTTCCCAGTTCTCCCCCATCCCTCTGGATTCGGGAGCATCTCAGCACAAGTGTCCCTGGCCCTTCCTTCATCCCCTTGCTGCAGCAGTCACAGTCACTGCTGCCTCCCCCTTGCTGCAGCTCATTTGCCAAAGTGCTGCCAAAGGCAGCGGAGCTGGCTCAGGATCCCTGTTGGCTTCTGGGCTCCAGGATGACCTTCAGAGGGACCCTTGGAGCGCTTCCCAAAGAGCTGCATGGGGGCTGGATTTGTCCTCTCTGGGTGGCTCTGGTTGCAGTTCTAAGCTCCGTGGAGTCCCAGAGTTTTCTCAGCAGGCCTTTGCAGCAAGTTCTTGGCCAAGGTGTGGCTCTGCTGCCATCCCAAATCTGCGCTTGCCTTGCCCAGCCTGAGTGCAGGTGGGACATGTGCTGGGCATGGCTGGAGAACTCCATGGCCAAAATCCTGCAGCATTTCCATCTGCTCATTGCTCTGGATAGCACAGATCGCAAAACACCCGTCGCAGTTGACAATTGTAATTTCTTGCAGATTGCTACAGCTGCACTGCTGATTGACAAATACACAAGAATTGATTTCATGTGAAAAATGTCATTTATAACAAATTGCTACACCCACGCTGGCAATATAGAACTCATCCAATCTCAGTTTATGATTAAGAAAAAGGAATTTATTAGATTTTTATCACAATACTATGTAAAAATATACAAATACCAACCTCAGTTAACAAAACCTTAACTTATTGCTAACCTCTACAACAACTCACTATACACAAAGATCAATTAGGTGTTTAACAATTTAATTTATTAAATATTACTACCGGCTTAAACCCATCTATGAATACAAAAATATCACTATCTCTGTCTAAATATCCCTCTACCAAGAACTCAACAGATACAATGATACATCTCCATACATGCTTAAATAGAAAGCTATACATAAGCACCTCCATATACACAAGTAAATATAGAATAAATATTATGTACTACATACAATATATATATATAAATAGACAGATAAAACAAACTATCTGTGAATGGGTAACTGTA
>JANEHK010000894.1:2583-16791 GCA_025960845.1 Tachycineta bicolor | reverse complement strand
TGGGGAAATTCATAGGCTATTGTCATGAAGCAGGGACCGTGAAGCAGATGTAATCTTCAGGTACAGAACCACCATTACACTGCTCACAGCCCGTGTGCCGTGGCGTGGTGACACAGGAAAATGCGCCTGCTGACGATTGGCAAGCATCCACCTCGAGCAGGCCAGAACTGCAATGGGGTCCTCGGGGTCCTTATGACGATCGTGAGGCAAATGAGGAGAACTTCAGACAGACTCTTACAGTAACATCGGTCTGCCAAAGCTCCAAGGATTTAAGGCCTCTGGGGTTAACCCCTGCCAGCAATGGTGCACCAAGGGCATGACAATCGTCACACGACTCGACAATTTCACTAGCCTCAGTGGCTGTCAGTTGAAACTGCTTCTGCAGCGTATGTGCATTTTGGTGGAAAAACTCATGCGATGCCTTGGCCTGCTCGAGCACGTCAGGCTGAGGGGCTACCCACGCTGGGTTAGCCAACTTGTCAGCCCTTGTGTTACCTTCCGCTACAAATCCTGGCAATTTAGTGTGACTCCGTACATGCAGAACATTGTATGGATGACTCTGGCCTGAATTGCACACAACAGGGCCTTCAGTAAATTAAACAAGGCAGGGTTACTGACCTCCTTCAAATCTGAACAACCCAATCACTGTGCGATGTCGGCAACATAGGCGGAGTCCGTGATCAAATTGAAAGGTTCCTGGGAAAATTTCTCAAATGCCATGACAGCAGCCTTTAGTTCAACCAGTTGGGCTGACCCATCCTCATGGCCTTCCAAAACCTGCCACTCAGATCCATCCTGCCAGGTAACAATGGCTTTTCCTGTTTTGCCCGAGCTGTCAGTGAAGACGGTGGGTCCTTTCACTGGCTCTTGGCTATTTTTGGGTCGTAGAGAAAATTGAGTATTTTTGGCCACTTGCAATAGCTTGTGGCTAGGCAGATGGTAAGTGATCTGCCCTGAAAAACCCTCAAAAGCACTTTGCAGCGAAACATTGTTTGCATAGCTCCAATCAAATTCCTCCCTCTGAACCCAGAGTATGATCTTTGAGGGATCTGCACCCATCAATTGCAAACAGCGTTGCCGGCACTTGATTATCAAGCATGCAATCAATTCAAACAGTGCTGTCGCCGTCTTATGCAGCTGATGAGGCAGGAAGACCCATTCCAAGACGTGCAGAGGATCAGTCCAATCATCATTCCATTGGCCGATGATACCTGCAGGATGTAAATCAGGAGTGGTAATGAACACAGTGACATCAATGGAAGCTTCAATGCGGTACACCTGGCAAGCCGAAACAGCTTGCTGAACCTCCTCCAGCACTTTTCGTGCCTCAGGGGTTAATTCATGAGGTGACTTTAAATCAGTGTCCCCTTTCAACAATTCAAACAAGGGAGACAGTTGTGCTGTGGTCAGTCCCAAGTAAGGACGTAACCAAGTGATAACACCTACCAGCTTCTGAGCATCATTCAGTGTCTTCACTGATTGCACAAATTGCACCTCCTGGTGACGGATTGTCCGTTCCAGAATTTTGACCCCCAAATATTTCCAGGGAGGTTGTTGTTGTACCTTTTCTGGAGCTACCTGCAGTCCATGTGAATGCAGGGCATTCAACAACTGAGGCTGTACCCTCAGCAGCTCATCCTGGGTGGACACAGCCACCAAAATGTCGTCCATATAATGATAGATGTGAGAATCAGGAAACTGCTTACGAACTCCAGACAAGGCACGGGCTACATACCATTGGCACAACATTGGCGAATTCCGCATTCCTTGAGGGAGAACTCTCCATTGATACCGCTGTGCGGGCTCTGCATTGTTTATTGTTGGTACCATGAAAGCAAATTTTGGTCTGTCATTGGGATGCAGAGGGATCGTAAAAAAACAATCCTTCAGATCCACAATGAGGACCGGCCAGTCCGCAGGAAGCATGGTAGGCGATGGCATGCCCGCCTGCAATGTTCCCATGCCTTCCATCACGGCATTAATCTTTCGGAGGTCTTGTAGCAACCTCCATTTCCCAGACTTCTTTTTGATACAAAAGGCAGGAGTGTTCCAGGGACTGGTAGATGGTTCCAAATGCCCCTGATCCAACTGCTCCTGTACGAGTTCACGAAAGGCGATTAGCTTGTCATGAGGGAGGGGCCACTGGTTCTCCCAGATGGGTCTGTCCACCAGCCACCATAAAGGAGGCGTGGGACACTCTGCGCCCTTCATCACAGTGGCCCCCATCAAAAATCCGTTCCCAATTGCACCCCCCATGCAGCCAAAACTTCCCTACCCCAGAGGTTCTGAGGAATCTCAGTAACATGAGGCCAAATTATGGCTGTCTGTCCCTCCGGGTTCGTGACAGCCACGGGATTCTGGCTCACGTAGCATTGCTTCATTCCTTCTAAGCCCGCGATCAATGTCTTTGCCAGGGTCAAAGCCCACTGCGGGGGCCAAGCAGCCAGGGAGAGAATGCTCACGTCAGCCCCCGTATCTAGGAGGCCACGAAGGTGAATCTCCGATGGCGTGGCACCAGTCATGGACACGGCACACAGCGTCTCAGGATGGTCTTTGGTCAGGACAGCAGTCCAGCGCATTTGAGGTGGCCCTGTAGAGCTGAAGCCACCGTCACCTTGTGACCGGTCCTCAGTTCTGGAAACAGAAGACTTAAAAGGAAGAAGTTGAGCAATTTGTGTGCCTTTTGGGATAGTCAGAGGGGGGGTGGGTGTGGAGACCATTGCGTGAATCTGCCCTGAAAAATCCGCATCAATCAGTCCCAGGTGCACCATGATACCCTGAATGGTGGCACTGGACCTCCCCATCAAGAAAGCACTCATGCCATCACCCAAAGGACCAAAGGCATCCAGAGGAACCTTGTGTATTTTGTCCGAATCAATCACGACAGACTCGGCTGTGCAGACATCAACACCTGCTGAACCGTGGGTGCTGGCTGCAAGCCTGCTGAGCAGATCTCCATTGGTTGGGGCTGAGGCAGAGACATTTGTTTCGGCACGCGTCTCGCCTTCGCGCTCTGCGTCGCGTTTCCCGAACTGCCCAATGGCTGACCATTCACATGCACTGTCGCCTTACACGCATTTGCAGCGTGATTCGGCCTTCCACATCGTGCACAATAGAACAAGACAGCTGTAGACTCCAGTGCCTTTCCACCCTGTTTCTTCCTGGTCCGAGCACCCCACTGCTGCTGTTGCACCCCTTGGGGAACGACCCAAGCAGGCTGCACAGCAGCAGCCACAGCCGGTTGCACGGCCGCAGGCACGGCCGGCTGGACTGCCGTAGCCACTGTCGGTTGAACAATCGTAGCCACAGCTGGCTGCACAGCTGCAGGCACGGCAACCATCTGTTGGCTGGAAGGGGATACCTTTGCACAGGCCCCAACCATCTCCGACATGGATGGTTCCCCGGGAAGCGCTTCAATTATCCTCTTGCAAACTGCATTGCAGTTGCCCTGAGCAAGGGACTCAATCTTGAGCTTCCTTGTTGTAGGATCACTCACCTGCTTCTCCACAGCAGCCGTCAGCCGTCCTGCAAAGCGCAGGAAGGGCTCATCAACTCCCTGGACAATCGTTGCATAGGGCTGCTGTGGAGAAGCCAGATATATGGTCTGAACCAGGGCTGCCATGCCTGTTTGTTGGCACTGCTCCTGGACCAAGGGATCATAACCAGCCTGCCCTTCGGCCCTGGTATAATTGCCTGTTCCCATTAGCATATCGATATTAACCATATGCCTAGGATCACCCTGACCTAGTGTCCTATTCCGTTCCACCGCTCTGGTTGCCAGCTTAGTCCATGTATCCTCAAAGAAGTCATATTCAGCCAGTGGGAGAAGGGCTCGAGCCAAGCTCCGAATGTTAAAGGGTGTCAAGGGACTGGCATTAAAACTACGGAGAACTTGCATCACCTCAGCTGAGCCCAGACCATACTTCCCGACTGCATCACGCAGTTCTGTCAAAGCCTGCCAAACCAAGGGTTGATAGGTGTTATGAGTAGCACCCTGAAGGACAGGAAAGGCCTGAAGACCCTCAGATGAAGCAGCAGCACCTGCCTTATCCTGCTCTGTAGACCCCACAGGGTCAGATGCAGGCAATGCAGGTCCTGCACCGGGACTTAATCCTTCAACCTTAGCCTTTACTTCGTCCCAGAACTGGCCGCGGTCTCTCGGCCTTACGGTCACCTGACAAGGGGGTAGCGTCCAAGCTGTTGATGACGAGCCAACAGCGCGGGAGCTTTTGCTCTTATCAAAGACTGGCCGCTTTCCAGCTGTGTCCCCGCTTGCGCTGAAGTTAACCACCTTGCCGCCCGTAGCTGCCACTGTAGCGCTCGCAGCGGGAAGCGGGGGTGGGGTCGGACCAGCCGCTGGTGTCGGGCCCGCCGCATCCACAGCGGAGCTGGAGCCCGCGCCGGCCGCCGGAGACCGGTCAGATGCCTCTGCGACAGGCACTACTGCTAGGAGGGTCGTGTCGCGTCTAATCGGAGGGGGCGACTGCGCCTCCTTCCCTGGCGGGGCCGCTTCGGTCCTTGCTGGCTGTCTATTAAAACTGGCCATCTCAGAGCCTCTTCCCGCCCCGTGAACATCGCCAGCAGCCCATGGGGCTGGCGCGGCAGGCGGAGTGTTCGGAACCCACCCGATAAGGGGTCCCTTGGGGGCCCGGGAGCCCGCGGCCCCCCCCAGCCCGGAGCGGGGTGAAGCTGTCAGCCCGCCTGTGGGGGCAGTGCCCGCCAAGGGACTGACCGAGGCCCTGCCTTTGGCAGCGTCCCGCGGCGGCGCGGGGGCAGAGGCAGCCAGTACAGCCGCCTCTGGACCCGGGCTGGGCGGCAGAGCAGGCAGCGTCACGTCACCCAACTCCATCGGATACGTGACGGTCGTGCGACAAAAGAGGCAATGTATAGTAACCGAATTCTCGCCAAACAAAAGCGAAGCCTGCTCTCCCGGGCCGCCCCCCCCCCACCAAAGCCGGAAAGGCATGGAGAGGAGCCGGCTCCACCCCGCTCCGGCTGCTTCCCGGAGCGGGGATCGGCGGGACCGCCCCCGGGCTCGGCGGGGCTCTGCCCTGCCTCTGCCCGAGACCAGCGCTGGAACCCGAGGCGGGGAAAACCCCCCGCACAGGAACGGGGGATGGAGGGGAAGAATCGCAAAGAATCTCAAGTTCAGATCCCGGATCTGAAACAATGACCCTGCCTCCTTCCAGCTCACCGTCCCGCTTTGGAACGGGGCTTCCAGTCATCGAGCTGTAAGGGGTCGACTTAAAAGCCGCTCTCTCAAATAATTTCCATTGCGAAATTAATTCTGCAATTTCTTCCTCATGTTCTATATCAATGCAGTCTAATATACAGTCCCTCAGGAGGTACCACTCTCGTCGTTTTAACACAGACCCTGGAGTAGGAAAGAACCCATGTCTCCTGCCCCATGTAAATAGATGTTGAAGGCCCTCTTGGGATATCCGAGCATCGGTCCGCTCCAAGATATCCTCCCAAAGTTCCCAGACTAAGGAATCCTTCATGATAAACACAAACCAGGTAAAGAGGGGAAAGAAAACCTCACCAAAACGCTCCGCACACGGGGTCACCAGATGTCGCCGAGACACAAAGCAATCACGCAGACACAAATCATTCGAAAGCAGAGAACCCCCTGATTCCAGCTCACCACCTCGAGAACGGAGAGAGCAGGAAAAAAGAAGGGCCTCCTTGTTTATTCTTTACTTTTTATACATTTGTGGATCTGGCAGAAGATTGGCTTTTTGAGTTTCCACCCCTCATCCTCAGTGGCCAGACCCACTGTCCGTTACAGTTGTTTTTCAGGTTAGAAATATGCAAACAAAAGATAAAGAATGAGAAACAAAGGGTTTGTTTATGTTACATCTATGGGAAGGGTAGAAAACTGCTCCTAATATTGTACAGTAATGAAAAGATCTGACTCCATTATGAATTTCAAGAAGGCTAATAAGAAAGCTCAGAAAAACCAGGGTAACACACAGGGCTCTTTTATACATATAATTCTTGTGCATAAGCTGTTCACACGGCATTTTGCTACTTGTTATTGGCTACCTCCTACGAGCCCTAAGAGGCTATACTATTGGCTAATGTTATCTGCATAAGCATTCCTTTGCAGTTACCTGTTTACAACTTTGTTCAGGGGCCAACGGCTCATTCCCACACTCTTCGACCTTGGAGTGCTAAGGCAAAGAGCATTTTCCCAACACTGCAAGGCCTCTCTGTTTCTATCTCCATAAATCCTTCTACAATTCCTGCTTTTTCTTTTGCACAAGCTAAGCATTAGGTATTGTCTTATGCAACATATTCTTAATACAAGACATTACACTGTTGGAGTCCAGGGCATTCCTTTGGCTGCCCTGGAGGGTCAGAGACCTGGACAGGGGGGTCTGGGACCCCGGCCCAGAGCTCAGAGGGACACTGGCTTTGATCTCAGTCCATGGGAGAGTCTTCCAACACTGAGAGATGAATTACAGGCCACAAGAGTGTGAAAAATAGTAGTTTAGCTTATCACATGGTGAAAAAGCAGTAAATTTGGGTTTCTAGCATTGAAGTGAATGGGAGCAAGATGGAGGATTTGGGGCGTTGTCTCCTGCTTCTTCTTCCTTCTTCCTTCACTCCATTTCAGCTGTGACAGTGGCACAAAGTAGTTCAAAGAGATAGGGTCAGAGTAGAGATTTCCTGATTACTATAAGTGATAGACATTGGCAAGTAATGATAAATAAAGAATATGTAGCAATTAGTATAAAAGATAATGACAGCCCAGTTCAGGAGGAGTCGGGAGTCAGAGTCCGAGCCCGAGCAGCTGCAAACATCTTTCCTGGGGCACTGAGAAAATTGTAAGATAAGAACAATAAACGAAGCATGCAACCTTGAAAATTCAGAACCTGAAGACTCCGTCTCTTTCTTCCGGTTGGCACAGAGCTTTGCAGAGGGCAAAAAGACTCTAAAACCACCTGAATGTTGGGGAAACCCCACGACATTACACAACTTAGTACTAATAATCCTACTAATACAAGTAGTAATATAACAAACACTTGCTTAAAACCAAACTTCTACCATCCCGTAATCCCAAGGCTACTTAACTAATCTCTAAATGCATCATCACTTTCTTTTAAATCATGTAATTTGTTCTTAATTAATTGCAATTTTTTTTGTGAATTGATCCAGCATGGTGAGACAGGTTCATGCAGCACATTCCTTCAAACTCTTCACATCCACGGTTATGCACTAAAAGTAAACATCAATCGCAGCATGGTTTTGCAAAACAGCATGATTAACACAGGTAACAGCCACTGATAACTCATCCAAAATTTGGCTAGTCACATTCAATTCTGATTTTGCCCAGCATGCTATCTGCTTCAATGTGGTCATTGCTCTGGCGGCTGTTGCTCCTGGTATAAACATGGATGTTAACACTGTCCTAGCCTGGGACCAGAATTTGGGATCTCCCACGTCTATACAATGAGCTAATTGAGGGGATCCCGCAACACTTGTTGACACCATGAGCAGAAGGCACGCAACACATGAGAGCGTTTTACCATGCGGGCTTGCCACATCCCTTTTTTAATGGCCCACACTGTCTGCACAAATCTCCAATCTGCCACTCCACCAAAATCTCCAGGAACAGGGTTAGGTATTCCCAACACTACTTGTGCTGCTTGATAAAAAGCACCAAGGGTACCACTATAGCAATGGTCACACAAACCACCCTCACGCCAAAGCTTTGGTGTCTCTCTCAAATTGTGCACCACAAACTCCGCAGCTCACTTCTATAACTATTACTCCCTGACACTGAGGACACTTCTTCTTGCCACTCATGCAAGTCCTGGGAAAGTTCCAATGATCCCAAGGGTCCTTGGTGACCAATAATGAATGCTACAACCCAGTCTGGGTCAGGAGGGTGTTGTTCACCAGCGGTCTCAACCACCACCTGTCTCAGCAAGGACTGGATGATCCTTCTTCCTTCTTTTCCTCCTTGCTGGCCGAGTCCATTTACTCAGTTCCCATTGTGGTCCAGATGCAAAGCTCAAAGGTTTGGGTGCAGCTGTTGTCGAATTCTCCTCAGAGGTCTCCTGATTGCTGACCAGCAGGTTTCAGAGTGACAGATGCCAGGGCCCTTGGAGACCTGTCAGTCTGGGATGAATTTGAGATCAGTTGCTCTGGCCAGAAGTGTTCCTCATCTTCTCGGGAGCTGACCATCTGGCTCTTTATCTTCAGAGGGCTTGCGGTGTTCACTGCGTGCAGAAGGCTTACTGTGACCCTGTTCAGCATGAAACCCCTTTGTCAGCCATGCACAAGTGAAAACCACCCCAGCTTGGCTCTTACTTGGCAGCTGCTGCAGCCACACAACTTAGTAAGGTATCTTTGGGTTTTCACCAGGTTAAGTCTTTAGTAAATAAATTCCAAGTGGACACTAAACAAGTATTTCCCTAAGAGATGATGAAATGTTAAAATTAAAAGCAAGTCAGATTGCAGCTGTAATTATACTACATTAGAAACTCCAGTTGGTGGGGATCCATTCACTATATAGAGAGAAATTAGTAATCAAGGTAATTACAAAGACAGAACATTTGTTTCCTGCATGCTTTTCCAGGCTTGGAACCAACAGAGTTGACTACATGGAGAGTTGACTAGGGTGAACTTGGAACTCACTCTCTCAGACAGGGGACTAGTTAAGAAGTGTTACTGATAACAAAGAGGAAAAATTATACAACATTGATTATTACAAATTTATTATTATTATTATTACTATCTATTATTATTATTATTATTACTTTGTTCTCATCTGCTTTTAGCTTTTGTCTCTTACAGGTCTTCATCCATTCCTGTAGAAATCTAACTCCTTCTCCATTCCCCTCTGGCAGCTCCCATCCCTAGTGATGGTTTGAGGGCATGGGGCAGCCCTTGATGCGGAACACGTGGATGTGCAGGTGGGCAGCAATTCTGGCTGCACACGCTGACACAGTATCAGAGCAGGTCAGACAGGGACAGGATCAGGGCAGTCCAGAGGACAATGTACTTATCAATAAAGCTGTTAAAATGCTTGGTCAAGGAACAGCAAGTCTGGGCTTATGAATGCTGTGTCATACAAGTACATTTCACTCTTGATCACATGGACAACCACCAGTTGATTTGTGATCTTGGCAGACACAAAGCCAAAAGTCAGGGTGGAGAGGCAGAGATGCCTCTCAAAGAGCTGCACAGCAGATTTCTCGTAGATCATTGCAGCCGAGACAATCACGGAGCCAATATGGAGAAAAGGTGAGAGGACACTTGTTCCTGCTAAAGTGGATCTATTTTTGCCAGCTCCCGTTTGTACAGGAGAATATGGTTCCTGCCACAGTACAAGGAGCTGGGAGTATTTTTACCTGAATGTTCAGTCTTGGAATTAGAGATTGCTAAAGAGGTGGTCCTCCAATCACTGCCAGTAAATGCATGATTATTATGAAGATTTGTACTTCAGTCACATCAATCATGCCAAAGTGGAGCGTTCTTGAGATGTACGTCTGTCAGTGTGCACAGTAAAACATGAATGTCACAGCAAAACAACAGAAGAACATCCAACCAGGGTTGGTGACCCAGCTGCACAACAATACAAGTTCCCAAAACCACAAAGACTGTGGACAGTGAATCACAGTCATGATCAAAAAGCTCTCCTAATGGAGTGCTGCTATTTGTCCTTCTTGCTTGTTTTCCATCTGTAGCATCTAGGGACTGGAATGCCACAGGCACAAGCAATGAATGTCCAGGAAGGCGCCTGCCCTGTATCTGTTGGGCAGTAACATACTAATAACAGAGATGTAAATATATTTGTTAACCATCTGATGATGGTGATCAGACTGGGGGCAGTCCAGGCTGGAGAACTGATATCTGCAGTATGAATCCAATCTAACATTGTTCGAGCATTTTCAGAGATTTCAAGCTGTGCTCCTTTATTGTATGTGTGTGTGTGTGTGTGTGTGTGTGTGTGTGTGTATATATACTTTTTTTTTTTTTTTTTTTTTTTTTTTTTTTTGGCCTGTTGCAAAATTTTCCATTCATGCTGCTCACACACAGGATTGCCATCTCTGAACATGACAGGACATGCTACAAGACATGCCATGTGTCCTGTGGATTCCCGCTGTCTTTCTAGGATAACATCACGTATAATTCCAGACCATCGAGTCACGGGGAGGGGGCAGGCAAAGGTTTTGCCTGGGAACTACTTTCTGCAGTTTGTTCTAGCAATTGTTGCATTGGAGTTAACTGAGAGCTGAATGATATTGGATCCTCCTGATTTTTAGCATTTATTGTAGATAGTTCTTGGGCTTTTTCCAGCAGCAGCTTAGTTGCTGCTTGCGCTCGCTCCTTCAGGGGCTGCATCACCGCCTGAATTTGATCAGTCAGTTCTTTTAAACCAGTCGGGGGTTCTGCCGGGGTTTCTGCTCCATCATGGAGGTCCTCCACTAATTTGTCCGGCAGCGGAACAGCATCTGGGGAATGTGGTCAGCAGCAGGGGTCATGGGTTCCCCTCTCTTGGTCGACTGGTATCTCTTCAGGAACAGCTGGGAAAGGGGGGGCACATGGCACATGCGGTGTGGGAGTGGGAGCAGTGTGGGAGTGGCGGCGCCCGGGCCGTGCAGACCCCCGGGGGCCTCTTCCTCCTCATCCTGACTTGCTGTGGGGCAGGGGGCAGCAGCGCTCGGGTGACGGGGACGGTCTGCGGGCCGGGAGCAGTGAGTCGGGCATTGGCCAGCGATGGTGCCGGGGCGCTGGAGGCGGCAGGAGGGCACGGCAGGGGCCCCGTGGCACCTCCCCAACTTCACAGCATCGGGGGGTTGTAAAATGTCCATTTCCCTGTGCCCAATTAATCAGCTTTTGCAGTACTTGTTCTGCTACTGTTTTTCCTCTCTCAGAGTATAATAATAAGCAACTTCAGTGCGGCAGCAAATTCGCATTCCATGCTTGCCATCATCAATGGGGCAGGGAAGGGAGTACTCAGCACCTTCCACCTTTTTTCAAGAAACTGCCCCCTGCTCCCCTTACCAGCTCAGCCTCACAATCTATTTGCAAGGACAGCGAGCTCCTACCTCAATGCTGATGCATCTCTCGGCAGATCAGCATCTGACTGCTGTTTTCTGGAGGGTCTCACCTCAATGCAGCTGCATCTGTTGGTGAGATCAGTGTCCAACCGCTCAGTGTCCCACCGCTAATTTTCTCCTCCAGGTTGTCACCCCAAAGTCTGATGTTCAGTGCCAATTAAAGGTGATTTTGAAAAAAAAACACAGAAAACAGCCAGAGTCAAACACCTTCTTCACAGAAGTAGTGGTGAATGCTCATTTTATTGAGGGTACACAGGGTTCTTTTATACATACATCATTCTAGTGCATAAGCTGTTCATGCTGCATTTTACTACGTCATTGTCTATCTCCTCGTGTCCAAGAGCTCCAGGCAGCTATACTATTGGCTAGTGTTACCTGCATAAGCATTCCTTTGCAGTTACCTGTTTACACTTTGTTGAGAGGCCAACAGCTTGTTCCCAGGCTCTTCGTCCTGGTTCTCAGGCTCAACGTCCTTGGCAGTGTTAAAACAACAGAACTTTCCAAGCACTGTAAGGCCTCTCTGTGTCTGTCTCCAAAAATCCTGCTACAGTCAAGGAACAAACAATCGTGCTTCAGCTGATTGTCATCAAAAAAAAACCCAATACGCTCCACGAACTGCAACAGCTCTGTGGTTCCATTAATTGGGTTCGACCCCTTCTTGGAATTTCCCCAGAAGACCTCGCTCTGCTTTTTAACCTTCTTTGAGGGAGCTGCAAACTCAGTTCTCCTGGGAGCTTGACCCCTGAGGCAAGAAGGGCAATTACCTGCATCCAAGAGGTTCTGTCAGCCTAACAGGCTCACAGGTATGATCCATCTTTGCCATTTCTGCTTGCAGTGTTAAGTAGAGTCCCACATTGGAGTGGACTGATTTTTCAATGGGACCCAGACTTAAAAGACCAGTTGCTCATCCTCAAATAGGTTTTCCTTCAAGCACAACCAACTAAAACAGTAACCACACCGCGAGAAACCATTGCAGCAGTCATCTGTAAGGACAGGGCTCACTTCCGCTCTCTTGTAGGGTGTGACTTTGCATGCATCCACATGCCATTGGCAACTACCGAGGAGCTAGAGTTTCTGCTCCAAAATAATGACAACCTTCAGTTCGCCCTAGAGATCTATCCAGGAAAAATTTCCATCCATATCCTGGCCACAAATTATTTAAAGCAGAACTTCATTTGGTTCCCAAATTCATTCAAGGTAAAACTCCTCTCGAAGCTGTGACAGTCTTTACAGACGGCTCAGGGTCTTCTCTTAAGTCAGTCATGACTTGGAAAGACACTAGGACACAGAAGTGGGAGTCTGATGTCCGAGTAGTAGAAGGATCTCCACGAATGCTGAGATGGCAGCCGTCATCAGGCCATTAGAGAAGTTCAAAGACCAACCATTTAACCTAATCACAGATTCAGCATATGCAGCTGGTATAGCTATGAGGGCTGAACATGCCTTTTTAAAGGAGGTGTCAAATAGTAACCTTTATAATTTGCTTTCTAAACTGATTTATCTTATCTCCCACAGAAAGCAACCATATCATGTCAAGCATGTGAGGTCACACACTGACCTTCCCCGTGCTATCGTGGATGGCAACAAGAGAGCAGACGCACTGGCAATGGCGGCACAAACACCAGCCCTCCCAGACACGTTCCAACAAGCCAAGCTCTCCCATCAATTTTATCATGAGATTGTCCCAGCACTAGTGAGGATGTTTCACCTCACCAGAGAACACACCAAAGCTGTGGTAGGATCATGTTCGCAATCATATCTGACGTGTCCGTGTCTGCCAACCATACCAGGTGCCCTTTTTAGACAAAGGCATCAACCCAGGAAGGCTCAATAATAATGAACTGTGGCAGAAGGATGTTAAACGGATGTTCCATCTTTTGGTAGGCAGAAGTATATTCACATGTCAGTAGATACGTTCTCAGGCGCAGTTTTTGCCTCAGCACATGCAGGTGAAAGCATCTGCCTTGTTAAAAGAAATTTCTTATTGGCCTTTGCAACTCTGGGAATTCCCCATAAAATTAAAACAGACAATGGCCCCGCCTACTCCTCAAAACAGCTAAAGGCATTCTTCCAATATTGAAGCGTCAAACAGAACAAATGGATACTGTACTCTCCCACAGGCCAATCAGTCGTTGAGAGAACACATCGGACTCTTAAGAAAGTCCTTCACCAACAGCAGGGAGGTACAGAGACACTTCCTCCCGTTGAGAGGCTCTGCAAGGCACTTGATGTAATTAACTTTCTAAATTGTTTAAGCACTGAGCCTAATGCCCCCGTCATCAGGCACTTCTCGAATTCAGCCCGAGCTAAGCTTGAAGAGAAGCTGCCTGTGTTGATCAAGGACCCAGAAACACATCAAATATCAGGCCCTCTTTGGTTGATTACCTGTGGTAGAGGGTACACATGCATATCCATGCCTACAGGCCCTAGGTGGCTTCCTGCAAAGAGCATCAAACCCTACCTAGGACCCATAGATACTAATAAAGCCAATTCTGAGCAAGATACAGAGTCACCAAAGGTGCAGCAGACAGCAGCCTGGAAGAGGAGGAGAAGATGGCTGGTCCCACAAAAGACAGCTCAGTGTCCTGTGACCAGACAACAGACAAGACAAGCAAGGCCTACCGGATGTAACAAAACCTAAGAAAATAAGTGATTTCTTTCCTTACCCTTTATTCCTTACCCTCTCCCACAAAATCCTTTTACCCAAACTATGTTAACTTTATTTAAAAATATCTCTTCTATTTGTTAAACTACTAAATTGTTGTGTGTTTTTTTGATATAGAACACTAACCCACTGTCCTACAAAAAGAGACAAAGTATGGAGACAAGACATATTCTCCTGCTGATTGGTTTTATCATCACCAACCAAACCATGGTCTGGACAATTAAACACCCAGAAACGGATGCTGCAGTGCAGAAGATGCTGCGATACGCTATTGCCGAGCATGACAAAAGTAATTACCATCTGCTCCCAAGCCAAATTGTAAAGGTCATAAAGGCAGAAAAGCAAGTTGCAGGAGGAATGAAATATAACATAGTGGTAAAATTAAAACAAGATAACAAGTATGAACTATGTAACTTAGTGACATTTAATACACCATGGAAGAACTCAATACAAATACTAAAAGACCAA
>JANEHK010000893.1:0-16796 GCA_025960845.1 Tachycineta bicolor | reverse complement strand
TGTCTCTGAATTAAATTTTCTTCCCACGTTTGCGGATTAGATTTTGAGTAAATTGAGCAAGTTATGGTCTTTTTCACTGGC
This sequence comes from Tachycineta bicolor, assembly GCA_025960845.1. NCBI lineage: Eukaryota > Metazoa > Chordata > Aves > Passeriformes > Hirundinidae > Tachycineta > Tachycineta bicolor. The sequence continues at coordinate 16,715 of JANEHK010000893.1, read as the reverse complement.
CCTCATTTCATCTCAGTCCTCTTGGCTGTGATCCCTCCATTTCCAAAATTTCTGCATTTTTTCCATTCGAATCTTTTTGATCATATCTCCTTTCCAGAGCTCTTGTTAAACTTGGTTTTCTGATTTCGCGATTTCATTCCTTTTTCCTGAAAAGAAATACCTTTGTTTCAGGAAAGGGAATGAAATCTTGCGATTTCAATGAGGATTGAACTGGAAAGCTTTGCTCCATTTCACTGCACTTCTTGTCATCCCATTCACTATCATTGTTTTCACATGGTTTTGAAAATTTTTATATTTTTATTTACACTTTGTTTTTTCAGTTTGGTCTCCTGTCTCAGAATTTACATTTCTTCCTGGGTTTAAAGATTGGATTAGGAGTAATTTGAGTAAGTTATGGCCTTTTTCATTGGCCCTCATTTCATCACAGTCTTTTTGGCTGTGATCCCTCCCTTTCCAAAACCTCTCGAGTTTTTCCATTCCATTCTTTTTGATCATATCTTCTTTTCCGATCACTTATTAGACTTGGTTTTCTGATTTCAAGATTTCATTCCCATTCCTGCAAATAAAAGCCTTCCTTTCATGAAATGGTACAAAATCTTGCGATTTTAATGAGGATTAAACTGGCGAGCTTTGCTCCATTTCCCTGCACTTCTTGTCATCCCATTCACTATCAATGTTTTCACATGGTTTTCAAACTTTTTTGCTTTTTTTTTTCTCATTTGTTTCTTCAGATTCCTTGCCTGTCTCTGAATTTACATTTTTTCCCGCCTTTAAGGATTGGACTCGGAGTGATTTGAGCCAGATAAGGTCTTTTTCACTGGCCCTCCTTTCACCACAGGCTTCCTGGCTGTGATCCCTCCATTTCCAAAATACCTCTAGTTTTTCCATTCCACTCTTTTTGATCATATCTCCTTTGAGAGCGCTTGTTAGACTTGGTTCTGCGAGTTAAAGATTTCATTCCCTCTCATGAAAAGAAAAGACTTCCTTTCAGCAAAGGGAATGAAATCTTGCAATTTCAATGAGGATTAAACTGGAAAGCTTTGCTCCATTTCCCTGCACTTCTTGTCATCCCATTCCTATCAGAGTTTTGAAATGGTTTTGAAATTTTTTGGGTTTTTTATTTACATTTTTTTCTTCAGATTGCTCTCCTGTCTCTGAATTTACATTTCTTCCTGCGTTTAAAGATTAGATTTGGAGTAATTTGGGCAAGTAATGGCCTTTTTTACTGGCCCTCATTTAATCTTAGCCCTCTTGGCGGTGATCCCTCCATTTCCATAATTTCTGGAGGTTTTCCATTCCACTCTTTTTGGTCATATCTCCTTTCCAGAGTGCTTGTTAGACTTGGTTCTGTGAGTTCAAGATTTCATTCCATTTCCTGAAAAGAAAAGCCTTCCTTTCAGGAAATGGAATGAAATCTTGCAATTCCAATGAGGACTAAACAGGCGAGCGTTGCTGCATTTCCCTGCACTGCTTGACTTCCCATTCACTATCATTGTTTTCACATGGTTTTGAAAGTTTTTGGTTTTTTTATTTACATTTTGTTTCTTCAGATTGCTCAACTGTCTCTGAATTTACATTTCTTCCTGCGTTTAAAGATTGGATTTGGAGTAATTTGAGCAAGTTATGGTCTTTTTCACTGGCCTTCATTTCATCTCGGTCCTCTTGGCTGTGATCCCTCCATTTCCAAAATGTCTTCATTTTTTTCCATCCCATTCTTTTTAATCATATCCCATTTCCAGAGCACTTGTTAGATTTGGCCCTGTGAGTTCAAGATTTTATTCCCTTTCCTGAAAAGAAAAGCCTTCCTTTCAGCAAAGGGAATGAAATCTTGCAATTTCAATGATGATTAAACTGGCTAGCTTTGCTCAATTACCCTGTACTTCGTGTCACCCCATTCACTATCATTGTTTTCACTTGGTTTTGAAAATTTTTGGGTTTTTTATTTACATTTTTTTTATTCAGATTGCTCTTATATCTCTGAATTTACATTCCTTCCCATGTTTAAAGACTGGATTTGGTGTAATTGGAGCTTATTGTGGTCTTTTTCACAGGCCCTCATTTCATCTCCGTCCTCTTGGCTGTGATCCCTCCATTTCTAAAATTTCTGCATTTTTTTCCATTCCGCTCCTTTTGATCATATCTCCTTTCCAGAGCACTTGTTAGACTTGGTTCTGTGAGTTCAAGGTTTCATTCCCATTCCTGAAAAGAAAAGCCTTACTTTCAGGAAAGGGAATGAAATCTTGCGATTTCAGTGAGGATTAAACTGGAAAGCTTTGCTCCATCTCCAGGCAATTCTTATCATCCCATTCACTGTCATTGTTTTCACATGGTTTTGAAATTCTTCCCTTTTTCTGTGGTGGTGCAGAACTGTTTTTTTAGGTTTTTGTAAGAAGTTTATGTTATGGTTCATTTCTCTGTATCCCCAATTCTGTATCCCTTTTGTTATGTCTGTATAATAATGTGTTTTGTGTCAATCATCCCACCCGTCACATGACATGTTACATCCCCTCTGCCCCTGCCCCCCTTTCTCTGAGGCAGCCTGTCTATCACTCCAGGGGTCCCTCCCGGATTGTGAAATCTCAGGGAGAGGGCTTCAGGTGATAGGTAGCCTGGGGGGAATTCTTTTCCTCTGGAGGTGGTTGGTCCAAGCCTTGGGGGTGGGCACACCTTGTTACCCCCTATATCTCTTGATTTGTTGTCTTATTGTATCCTTCCTGGAACCGCTCCCCCGCTTATAGGGGGTAGGAGGGAGAAAAAAACTCTCTCAGCTCTCAGCCTCAAAGCTCTCAGCTGCCCGCCTTGGAGCTCGGAGCTCCCTGCTAATAAACATCTTTAACCTGCTAAGCTGAGAGCCAGCCTTTTCTTTTCTGCTGCTGTTGACTGTCTCGATACATTGGGTCTGGCTGCTGAGCTGAGAAGCCGAAACGAACAGGATACTTTGTGTCTGTGTTGACTCGAGCTAGCTGGGGGTCAGGTCCCGCCTGGTGCGGGGACAGAACCAGACACAAAGGGTGGCGGTCCAACGTGGGGCTCACCACGCCGGCAGAACCAGCTTGGACCACGTGGAGCACGGCTCCACAGAGACAGAGCGTCCTGCGCCCATGCATAGGCCCCCCGGAGACGAGGCAGACCCTGCGAACGGACTGGGGCTTATTTAGCCCGAAGAACAGTCTCTGGGCATCACGCACCCCTGTGAAACTGACTTTTAAACAAGGCAAGTTCCAGGGAAAAGAAGAGGAGCTTTGGGCCCCGACCGGAGTCCTTCTTGCAGCAGAACATCCAGACCTATGCACTGCCCAGGCACAGGAACAGGTAAGTATACCCATAACGGGACATACTTACTGGTTTTAGGATTCCCCTGAGGGAGGGGGAAGCCATTGTGGAGGAAAAAGTCCTCAGAAATAAGCTGCGCAGCTAAAGGGTTAAACTTCCTGTGATTTTGAGCGAACGAGGTCCGCTGCGGGAGTGCTTTTCATCTGGGTTTGTGTCCGCGGGGGCGGGGGGAGTGTTTTTTATCTGGGTTTGGGTTCAAAAGCAACTTAGTATCAAAACATGGGTGGAAAGCTAACGGTTGCTCAGAAAAGTTTGTATTATAACTCTGCTTCGGTTGCTAACGTGGCCAAATTGAAAATCTCAAAGGGCGAGTTAAGAAGTTTTGTTCGCTGGGTTCATGTGCGTTTTCCCCAAGTCTCTCCGGACAGAGTCTGCAGCCCAGATTTCTGTGGCACTGTAGAAAAGGAATTAATTGGAATGATTAAAACTGGGGATAAAAAGGCTACAAAGTATTTTATTGGGGCAACAAAGGTAAATTCGGCAATTCAATTTCAAAAGAGAATGCAGAAAGAGCCCAGCTGAGAAATGTGTTCTCCCCCTCCTCCCCCTCCTCCCCCCACCTCTTTTCCTTGGTCCCCGTGTCCCCGGGAAATCGTTCTGAATGGAGTGGCAGGGTCCCGCCCGCCCGCTCTGCATTTGTGGCACCCCAGCCCCCCAGCTTATGCTGGCCTGGTGGGGCTGGGAGGGAATTCTCAGGCAGCACTGGCCATGCTGCACAGGACATCCCTCCCTCCCCACTTTCCCCAGTTGAAAAATTTCCGCGTTCGTTTTTCTGTGGGGGGGGAAGCCAGGCGGTCATCTCGGGTTTCCCAAGATTGTGGAGACAGCATGGCAGGGGACTCCCTCGCCCCCTCAGCACCGCCCACCCCTCCCTACCCCGGTGATGTGGTGGCCGCACGGGGCGGCGCCACCCTGTCCCCATACCCTGCCCCGCCTTACCCCTGTGACGTTGGCTGCCTGCCACGCGGCCCCGCCCCCGCTGCACGTGCAGCCGCGGCGCTGCCCCCCCCCCAACCCCCTGTGGCTGCGGGTGCGCACTACGGCACCCCTTCCCCCCAGCAGACGCCGCGCCGCCGTCCGCCCCGGAGCAGCCCGGTCTCGCGCCACCTGGGCTAGACCCTGCTCCCCCGGGATCCCCCCCATCCCCCCACTCTTTGATGACATCACCCCCCGGGCAAGCCGCGCCCCCTGCAGGGACTCAGTTGCCAGGCAACCTAGTGCCTTAGGGCACAGGCGTCCCAGCTCCCTCAAACCCGTAAGTGCCTGAGCTTGGAACGGGGGCAGATGGAGCTGCCGGTCCCTGCTCCATTCCTACCCTTGCCCCTGTTACCTTCGGCAATGCCTGCGGTGGTAGCAACAAGGCAGAGTACCACCCATTTCCCCGAGCCACCATCAAAGAGATCTGCAAAGCTCACAGAATACATGGCCATGATGGTCCATATTTCATGGGGCTCCTCAGAGCAGATCTCTCTGCAGAGGAGGTGGTGCCTGCTGATTTAAAGTACCTGTTTTCTTGCTTGCTGAACCCAACAGAGTACATCCTATGGGTCACAGCTTGGAAACAGCTGCTCCAGGATGCCTTACCAGGGCTCCTCAACCATGTTAACACTAGAGTCGATGCTCAGGGAAACCCCATCATTCTAGACCACCTGGCTGGGGAGAGGCAGTGGGCAGAAGCCACTGACCAAGTGGTCATTCCTGTCTAGTGCCTCCATGTAGTAAGAGAGACAGCCCTGACTGCATTCTTCAGCATGCAAACACAAGGTCCGGCAATTTCATATTCAAAAATCAAACAGGACCAAAGGGAGTCTTCAAAGATTTTGTGGAGAGACTGCCCCGAGCTATTGAAGCTGAGGTCAAAAATGAAATGGCTCGGGAACACATTTTAACGGAGATTGCGTTTTCAAATGCAAATGATTTATGTCGTGCTGCGATTTTAAGTTTACCCCTAAACCCAAACCCAACCTTACCAGACATGCTTCAGGTATGTCAGGTTAAGGTGCCTTGTATGAGCTCCTCTACAGGTCCACGGCCCAAACCTCATCAAGTTGCAGCCATGGAAGCTGAAGATTCCTGAAAAACACCGAACACTGGGAAGAAGCATTCTGCGCAAAGCTCCCAGAAGTGTTTTTTGTGCGGGAATTTGGGGCATTGGGTTTCCAAATGTCCCCTCAAGAAAGAATTAGAGGACCTCAAAAACAAAAAAGGGGGAGGGGAAGGGGAAAAAGGGAGAGGGTTTAAACCCTCACAAAAAACCTGGTGAAAGAGCGCAGGTCCGCCCTGCGTGAGGAAAAAAATGGGGTGGACTGGTGTCCTAGGGTAACTTTATGATGCTTGTATCCCCAATCGTCTGTTCTGTTTCTGCTGTATATTGAGTCCTGTGCCTTTAAGACTGGTTCTAAGAGCAAGGAGAAGCGCGGAGTTTGTTTTGAGAAAACTGCCTGACTCCTCCACATTTTTCTGCGGACGGTGTGTTCGGCGGAGGCTTGGAGACACTGCAGGACAGAGATCTTTTTGCTTTTAGTTAGTTTCAGCTAGCTAGGGCAGAGAAGTTCCCTGGACTGGTTTTTTTTTCTTTCCTTTTTCTTGGAACTGTTTAAACCTGCTCTGGACTGAAAACCCAGGGGAGCACCGGGGGCTGCACCTGCAGCCCACTGGGGCCTGGACCTCGTCATTTTCCAGCAGCGCCGGAGGGACTGGGACTGATGAGAGACTGAGAGAGAGGTGAGCTCCACCCACGGCAAGGACTTTCTCAATTTGCCATCTCACTCCAGAACGAGAGGTTTTATTGTTTCATATTATTCATCCTTTATACTTGTATGCACTTTATTTGTTTAGTAAAATAGTTTTTTCCACTTTTCTCCACAAAGGGTTTTTTTTTTTTTCCGGACTGGTTGGAGGGAGGGGCCACTTGGGTTTGCCTCCCAGAGGGATCCTATATTTGGGTTTTCCCCCAAATTTGTCTCCAAACCAGGACATACCCTTAATTGGCGCCCAACGTGGGGCACGAGAGAGTAGAAAAAACTTGTACTGATTATTATTAACTGCATTTTTTTTTTGTTGTCCTTTGGGTAAGGATTAAACAGACAGTGGCCATGTTGCTTCTTGAAGTCCTAACATCTCTTAGAATAGAGTCTTTTCTGCATTTCTGTTCCCTAAGCTTTTTTAAGGTCTTAATACCTTTCTGGTCTCTAGGTTTGTTTTCCTACCCAGAAATAGCTCCAATATTGTCCTTAACATACAGCTTTTACACTAGGGATGCACAAATTAGAATAGCTATCTTGCTGGGTTCAGTGATTATAGTTTACAAGAAGCTTATAAAGATACTGCAGTTTGTTCTAGGTATGTTCAGTTTATAGTTTTTTCGTCCTACCTTGCGTCCTAGTTCCGGTAACATGCTTTGGGGATTTATCAATAATTGCACCCAGTTTGTTAAAGGAAGAGTAGGGAATGAGGCTCTTCAGCCTCTTTTTTCCTTCTTCTCTTTTGAGTCAGTTACATCACTTTTAGAGAATGTTCAGGGTCTTTTGAATGTTAAAGACCCTACCTCCCTAGTCTTTCACCTCGTGACTTTCCTCTATATGGCTTATAGCTTTTCTAGAATAAGTCACACACTGCTAAACACTATAGGGCAGCAGATAGAGGCAAGGGAGCAGGGAGATAAATCAGTCACTCAGGCTGCAGCCAACCCCACAGCTATTCAGGATGCAGCTAAACCAGACAGTGAGGCCAAAACACTGGCAGTTGCTGCAGTAAAGAAGGGAAAGAAGCACACGGACAAAACCGATCGACCAGTAGACGATGATTCAGGTAAAGGATCCTCAGTGCCTCCTGACACCCAGTCAAAAGTCAAACCAACTGACACACAATCAGAAGCTGAAGCAACTGATGATACACAGTCAGAAGCTGATACGAAATCGGAAGCCCAACCAACTAGTACAAGATCGGGAGCCCAACCAACTAGCACACGATCAGAAGCCCAACCAGCTGCTACAACATCAGGAGCCCAACCAGCTGCTACAACATCAGGAGCCCAGCCAACTGCTACAACCTCAAGAGCCCGACCAACTGCTACAAGATCAAGAGATACTATTGAGGCCTTTTCCCTGAAGGACCTTCGTTGCCTAAGAAAGGATTATACTCGACGATCTGATAAATCTATAATTAGTTAGTTAGTCCGTCTTTGAAATGCTGCAAGCGAGGCTACAATACTAGATAGCACTGAAGCGAGACATCTGAGATCCCTATCACATGATCCAGTTATTGACCAAAAAATGATGAGGGAGGCTAGTCCTTGCAGTCTCTGGGAACGGGTCCTGAGAAGCGTGGCACAAAGATATCTGTGTGCCGACGATCTCTATATGCAGCAAACTCAGTAGAAAACCATTGAACAAGGGATTCAGCGCTTGAGAGAAATGGCAGTGGCAGAGATTGTCTTCTCAAATGACCTAAACACTAGGAACCCAGACTTAGTACCATGTACACCTGTAATGTGGCGAAAACTTGTACGACTTGGGCCACAGGAATACTCCTCTGCTTTAGCAATAATGAAGCGGAATGAGACAGAGGAGACTGTGCTTGATATAGCAAAGAAGCTCCGAACATATGCAGATGCCGTGCATGGTCCAACACATGCAAGAATCGCAGCTTTGGAAACACAGATGCAGGGATTCGTAGACAAAGTGGAGGAGAATCTCAAAGAAATCAAGGAGAACATTCTCCAGATCTCTGCAGTACAAGTTAGGGGCTCTGGCACCACACGCACACGTTCCCTAGATAGAGAGGGAAAAGGCATTCCACGAGCTAAGCTGTAGTCCATCCTGCATGATTGTGGAGAAAACATAAAAAGATGGGATGGAGAATCTACTGAGGCTATGACACAACGGGTGCGTAAATTGTTAGATGGCAAGACTGTGGGAGGAAATTCTAGCAAAAAGGAAGCAGCTCCGGTTACCCGGGGAAATAAAGATAATCAGGCTTAGAGGGGCCCTGCCTCTAGCCAGGTAGAGGCGAGGGAAAACCGTGTTTTTTGGACTGTGTAGATTCGTTAGCCTAGCACATCAGAACCACAAAAATATGAGGCCTTAGTTGACACTAGTGCACAGTGCACATTACTCCCATCAAGACATGTGAGGAAAGAATCTGTTTCCATTGCTGGGGTGACAGGGGGTTCACAAGATTTTACTTTAGTGGAAGCTGAGGTAAGCCTGACTAGAAATGAGTAGAAGAGACACCCTATTGTGACTAGCCCAGGGGCTCCATGCATTTTGAGCATAGACTTCCTCCGAAATAGGTATTTCAAAGACCCAAAGACATTCAGGTGGGCATTCGGGATAGCAGCTATAGAGACAAGAAATGTTAAGCAGTTGAATACCTTGCCTAGACTATCAGAGAACCCATCTGCTGTAAGTCTTCTGAAGGTGGAAAAGCAACAAGTGCCAATTGCCACTTCAACAGTGCATCGCCGACAGTACAGAACAACTGGAGATGCTGTAATCCCCATCCACAAGATGATCCGTGAGCTGGAGAGCCAAGGGGTAGTCAGCAAAACCCACTCACCCTTCAACAGCCCCATCTGGCCTGTGCGCAAGTCTGATGGAGAATGGAGATTGACTGTGGACTACCGTGCCTTGAACAAAGTGACTCCACCATTGAGCGCTGCTGTGCCGGACATGCTGGAACTCCAGTACGAGCTGGAGTCCAAGGCAGCAAAATGGTATGCCACCATTGACATTGCTAATGCATTTTTCTCCATTCCTCTGGCTGCAGAATGCAGGCCTCAGTTTGCTTTCACCTGGAGGGGCGTGCAGTACACCTGGAACCGACTGCCCCAGGGGTGGAAACACAGCCCCACCATCTGCCATGGACTGATCCAAGCTGCATTAGAAAAGGGTGAGGCTCCGGAACATCTACAGTACATTGATGACATCATTGTGTGGGGAAACACAGCAATGGAAGTGTTTGAGAAAGGAGAGAAGATCATCCAGATTCTCCTGAAGGCTGGTTTTGCCATCAAGAAGAGCAAAGTTAAAGGACCTGCTCGAGAGATCCAGTTTCTAGGAATAAAGTGGCAAGATGGAAGGCGTCAGATTCCCACTGAAGTCATCAACAAGATCACAGCAATGTGTCCACCAACCAACAAAAAGGAAACACAAGCTTTCCTAGGTGCCATAGGTTTCTGGAGAAAGCACATTCCTGAGTACAGCCAGATTGTGAGCCCTCTCTACCTGGTCACCCGCAAGAAGAACAATTTCCACTGGGGCCCTGAACAGCAACAAGCCTTTGCCCAGATCAAGCAGGAGATCGCTCATGCAGTGGCTCTTGGCCCAGTCAGGACGGGACCAGATGTGAAGAACGTACTCTACTCAGCAGCCGGGAACAATGGCCTGTCCTGGAGCCTTTGGCAGAAGGTGCCTGGGGAGACTCGAGGCCGACCACTGGGATTCTGGAGCCGAAGTTACAGAGGGTCCGAAGCCAACTACACTCCAACAGAGAAGGAAATCTTGGCCGCCTATGAAGGAGTTCAAGCCGCCTCAGAAGTGGTAGGCACTGAAACACAACTCCTGCTGGCACCTCGACTACCAGTGCTAGGATGGATGTTCAAAGCAGAAGTTCCCTCTACCCACCATGCCACCAACGCCACGTGGAGCAAATGGATTTCCCTCATCACTCAGCGCGCCCGCATTGGAAACCCAAATCGCCCTGGGATTCTGGAAATAATTACAAACTGGCCAGAAGGTAAAAACTTTGGTCTCATAGATGAAGAGGAGCAGGAACAAGTGACACGTGCTGAAGAAGCTCCACCATACAACCAACTGCCAGCAGAAGAAACATGCTACGCTCTTTTCACTGACGGTTCCTGCCGCATCGTTGGGATGAAACGAAAGTGGAAAGCAGCCGTATGGAGCCCCACACGACAGGTTGCACAAGCCACTGAAGGAGAAGGTAGGTCAAGCCAACTTGCTGAACTCAAAGCTGTTCAACTGGCCCTGGACATTGCTGAAAGAGAGAAGTGGCCAAAGCTCTACCTCTACACTGATTCGTGGATGGTAGCCAATGCTCTATGGGGATGGCTGGAGAAGTGGAAAAAGGCCAATTGGCAGCGCAGGGGAAAGCCAATCTGGGCTGCAGATGAGTGGAAGGACATTGCCACTCGGGTAGAGAAGCTACCTGTGAAAGTCCGTCATGTAGATGCCCATGTCCCCAAGAGTCGGGCTAATGAGGAGCACCTCAACAACCAGCAGGTAGATCAAGCTGCAAAGATAGAGGTGTCAAAGATAGACTTAGATTGGCAACACAAGGGAGAGTTGTTCCTAGCTCGATGGGCCCATGATGCCTCAGGTCACCAGGGCAGAGATGCCACCTATAAGTGGGCACGAGACCGAGGGGTGGATCTAACCATGGACAGTATTTCTCAGGTTATCCATGACTGTGAGACGTGTGCTGCCATCAAGCAGGCCAAGCGGGTGAAGCCCCTATGGTATGGTGGGCGATGGTCCAAGTATAAGTATGGGGAAGCCTGGCAGATTGACTACATCACCCTTCCCCAAACCCGCCAAGGCAAGCGCTACGTGCTGACCATGGTAGAAGCCACCACTGGATGGTTGGAGACCTACCCTGTGCCTCACGCTACTGCCCGGAACACCATCCTGGGCCTTGAAAAGCAAGTTCTTTGGAGGCATGGTACCCCTGAGAGGATTGAGTCAGACAATAGAACTCATTTCAAGAACAGCCTCATCAACAACTGGGCTAGGGAACATGGCATTGAGTGGGTGTACCATATCCCCTATCATGCACCAGCTTCAGGGAAGGTAAAAAGATACAATAGACTGCTAAAAACTACCCTGAAAGCACTGGGTGGGGGATCATTCAAAAATTGGGAACAGCATCTAGCAAAGGCCACCTGGTTAGTTAACACCCGAGGTTCCACCAACCGAGCAGGCCCTGCCCAATCTGAGCCCCTACATGCAGTAGATGGAGAGAAAGTCCCAGTAGTACATGTAAGAGGTTTGTTAGGGAAGACAGTTTGGATCAATTCTGCCTCAAGTACGGAGAATCCCATCCGTGGGATTGTCTTTGCTCAGGGACCAGGCTGCACATGGTGGGTAATGCAAAAAGATGGAACCACACGATGTGTACCCCAGGGAGATTTGATTGTTGGGTGAGAACCGGGTGTAATTATCGCTGTGTGCTGAATGGTACTGCCACTGAATGTAACTGTATATTGCATATTGTTTTTATATAGATATATGTGTGTGTAGAGCTGGAGTATATATTAGTTTTAGTAAATTGACAATATGGGGATAAGGGGTGGAATGTCCTAGGGTAACTTTATGATGCTTGTATCCCCAATCGTCTGTTCTGTTTCTGCTGTATATTGAGTCCTGTGCCTTTAAGACTGGTTCTAAGAGCAAGGAGAAGCGCGGAGTTTGTTTTGAGAAAACTGCCTGATTCCTCCACATTCATCTGCAGACAGTGTGTTCGGCAGAGGCTTAGAGACACTGCAGGACAGAGATCTTTTTGCTTTTAGTTAGTTTCAGCTAGCTAAGGCAGAGAAGTTCCCTAGACTGTTTTTTTTTTTCTTTCCTTTTTCTTAGAACTGTTTAAACCTGCTCTGGACTAAAAACCCAAGGGAGCACCAGGGGCTGCACCTGCAGCCCACTGGGGCCTGGACCTCGGCATTTTCCAGCAGCGCCGGAAGAACTGGGACTGAGGAGAGACTGAGAGAGAGCCGAGCTCCACCCACGGCAAAGACTTTCTCAATTTGCCATCTCACTCCAGAACGAGAAGTTTTATTGTTTCATATTATTCATCCTTTATACTTGTATGCACTTTATTTGTTTAGTAAAATAGTTTTTTCCACTTTTCTTCCCCCAAATTTGTCTCCAAACCAGGACAACTGGGCAGGAGGGGAGGGGAAAGGGGGCCAAGGGAAAAAGAAGGAGAAGCTGCATTGCCCCATTCAGAGTGGCGGCAAACATGACATACTGGAAATGAGTTACACAGATCATGACATAGCACAACCGATTTTGACAACCAATTCTAAGTATACCCCCTACAGGTTGCAGCTCACGGAGGGTTTGCACCTGAAAGACGACGACTGGAATTTTGTGTCAGTTGACAACAGTGAGCAGGGTACCTGGCCAAGGGTCAAAGGTAAGCTCATCGTTGTGGGGGACTGTAAACACACCCAAAAAGAGATCGAAATTCTTCCAGGAACACTTGATAACAACCCTGGAAAATTCGTTCGCTGGCTGCGCTGCACTCACCCACCAACATTCCTACCTAAAGGGACGATAGTTGCCAAGATCATACCCACCTGAGAACACCTGGAAGAAAACAACATACCAACAGCTTGTCCTGTACTTAAAATCACAGAAGTGAAACCCCAGGTGGGATGTGAGTTACAGGTGGGTGATGAGGCCATTAACATCACAGGCCTGCTCGACATGGGCACACACGTGACTGTAATCGCAGCTAAGCACTGGCCGTCACATTGGGCCTTGGAAAACGTGGCAGGACACGTGCAAGGAATAGGGGGATGCAATTGGCCAAACAATCAAAGAGTGTGGTTCAAATTAAGGGGCCAAAAGCGCAGTTGGCCAGTTTACGCCTTTTGTTTTGGATTATAGGGAACCCTTGTTGGGGAGAGACCTGATGGCCCAGTGGGGAGTCACGATTGACATCCCAGACCCCCCACAGGATTTTTGGGCAGCGGTCGCTGAGGAGCACCCTACCCACAAGCTGAATTCGAAAACAGATGCACCAGTGTGGGCTGAACAGTGGCTGCTTTCAAAATAGAAATTGAAGGCGCTCGAAGAGCTCATGGAGGAGCAGTTAGCTAAGGGTCACATTGTAGAGAACAACAGCCCTTGGAATTCACCGGTTTTCGTTATCCAGAAGCTGGGAAAGGACAAGTGGAGACTCCTCCAGGATCTCAGACAAATTAACAACGTGATAGAAGACATGGGCTCTCTTCAACCTGGGATGCCTACCCGGACCATGCTCCCACAAAATTGGAAATTGGCTGTTATAGATATATAAGATTGTTTCTTCCATATTCCCCTGCACCCTGACGATGCACCACGTTTTGCATTCTCGGTTCCCACCGTTAACCGAGAGGCCCCGAGGAAACGCTACCATTGGTGGGCTCTTCCCCAAGGGATGAAGGTGTCACCTATAATCTGCCAGTGGTATGTGGCTTCCTTGCTGTCCCCGGTCAGCGTAGCCGCAGAGAAAGCAATCATCCATCATTATATGGATGATGTGCTTGTGTGTGCCCCCACCGATGATGTCTTGTCACACGCGCTTGACCTGACAATTAATGCATTGGTTGTTGCAGGGTTCGAGCTGCAGGAAGACAAGGTTCAAAGGATGCCACCTTGGAGGTACCTTGGGCTGGAAATTGGCAAGCGGACCATGTGCCGCAAACATTGGAAATCAAGGCCAAAATTCAGACCCTTGCAGATGTCCATCAACTCTGTGGGGCATTGAATTAGGTGAGACCCTGGCTAGGCCTAACAATTGAGGGCCTAGCCCCTCTTTTCAATTTATTGAAAGGGGGAGAGGAGCTGAGTTCTCCCAGGGAACTAACCCCGGAAGTGAAGGATGCACTGGAAAAGGTACAGCATCTCATGTCCACTCGGCAGGCTCACAGGTGTGATCCAGACCTGCCTTTCAAATTTATAATCATGGGGAAATTGCCACACCTCCATGGAGTCATTTTCCAATGGAGAAATAACATCAAAAAGGACCAGGGCAGAGAAGATCCACTTCTAATTATAGAATGGATCTTTCTTAGCCATCAAAGGTCCAAGAGAATGACACGTCCACAGGAGCTGGTGACTGAACTGATCCGAAAAGCCAGGGTCCGGATCAGGGAATTGGCAGGGTGTGATTTTGAATGCATTTACATTCCAATTGGATTAAAATCGGGCCAAATTACAAAGGCAATGTTAGAACACCTGCTTCAGGAAAATGAAGCATTGCAGTTTGCTCTAGATTCCTTCACTGGGCACGTCTCAATTCATCGGCCAGCCCACAAAATTTTTAATCAGGATGCCAAATTCACACTGAATTTGAAAGATGTTCGGAGCAGGAAGCCTTTAGAGGCCCTGACAGTTTTCACGGATGCATCTGGAAAGTCCCACAAGTCAGTTATGACTTGGAAGGACCCTCAGACTCAGCAGTGGGAGGCAGATGTTGCTGAGGTGGAGGGATAACCTCAGGTTGCTGAGTTGGCCGCTGTCGTCAGGGCTTTTGAAAGGTTCCCCGAACCCTTCAATTTAGTAACGGACTCCGCTTATGTAGCGGGGGTGGTATCGAGGGCAGATCAGGCAATACTGCAGGAAGTGTCTAACACAGCACTGTTTGAGCTGCTTTCTAAGCTTGTTAAGCTTGTCTCCCACAGAGAGCAGCCATTTTTTGTGATGCATACGGGATCACACACCGATTTGCCGGGTTTCATAGCTGAGGGGAACAGAAGGGCTGATGATCTTGCTGCTCCTGAGGCAATGGCCCCATTGCCAAGCATTTTTGAGCAGGCAAAGCTCAGCCATCAGGTTCACCATCAGAACGCGCCTGGCCTTGTTTGCAGGTTTCACATCACCCGGGAACAGGCTAAGGCAATTGTGGCTACATGTCCTTCATGTAATCAGCATGCACTACCCACCTTAAGTGCAGGAGTGAACGCCAGAGGTATGAACAGCTCTGCGCTGTGGCAGACTGACGTGACATATATCCCCTGATTTGGCCCATCTGAATATGTGCACGTGTCAGTGGACACTTTCTCCGGTGCAGTTTTCGCTTCCACCCACACAGGGGAGAAGACCTCAGATGCAATAAACACCTCATCCAGGCTTTCTCCTTCATGGGCATCCCAAAAGAATTAAAAACTGATAGTGGCCCAGCATACCGTTCCAAGGAATACTGCAGCTTCCGGCAACAATGGGGAGTGGGTCATAAAATGGGCATACCTCATTCACCGACAGGCCAAGCTGTAGTGGAGAGGACCCACAGGGAAATCAAAAGGGTCCTCAACCAACAACAACCGGTGCTGAAAACAGAAACACCACAGACCCGCCTGGCCAGGGCTCTATTCACTTTGAATTTTTTAAACAGCATCTTCGAGTTTTTAAACCCTCCGATCGTTCGTCATTTCGGGGCAAGCCCTCAGCTAAACGTCAAAGGGAGGCCGCCAGTCGTGGTCTGGGACCCTGAAACTGGAAGGACAGAGGGACCTCATGATTTAGTCACATGGGGTCGTGGGTACGCTTGCGTGCCCACCCCCACAGGGCTGAGATGGTTACCACCAAAATGGGTGAGGCCCTATGTCCCAAAGGTCTCAGAGGAGAAAAAGAAACTGCCACAGGGTACTCAGGCAGCTTTTAGGAGGAAAAGGAGGGAAGATTTTTCCCAGGATGTTTTTGCTTTCCTGAATGAACTCTGCTCGAATGCTGATTGTTTGTTGTAGTTCTTTTATTTCTGACAGAACCTGTCCAGCGCCAGTCCCCAGGGCTGAGGAAATTCTACCTGCTCCTCAGCATCCTCCTGCTTGCCAGTCTTGCCGCACCTGTCTCCGGATGGTTGGTGCCCCAGTCCAAAGCCACCATGGCAATGGAGCAGGCCACAAAGCCAGCCAGAGCATCCCGGATGTGGTGAATGACATCAAAAGAGTGACTGGTGACTGGCTGAATGGATTGTTTGGGGACTGGGGAATTTCGGGCTGGGTGGGTTCAATTTTGAAATCAGTTTTGTTATTTTTGTTTGTTATTCTGTTAATTTTAATTGGATTTGGTATGATCAAAAAAATGTTAAGTAGATTAATTTCTAGCACCACACATGCCCCCTCTGTGAACCAAGTTGCTGTATCATCCGTGCCTGGATGGGAGGAAGACATGGAACTGGAGGAAGACCCAGAAGACAGGAGACACCCAGAGGAGGAACCTCAGATGGAGTGGCCCACTCAGCCAGAGTGGCTCACCGAGAGTTACCCGGACTTCGAATATCATCCTCCTGCGTTCCAGCCCTCCTCCTGTTATTAAAACAAAAACGGGGGAGATGTGGTGGTGCAGAACTGGTTTTGTTTTTTGTTTTTGTAAGAAGTTTATGTTATGGTTCATTTCACTGTATCCCCAATTCTGTATCCCTTTTGTGTTGTCTGTATAATAAGGTGTATTGTGTCAATCATCCCACCCCTCACATGACATGTTACATCCCCTCTGCCCCTGCCCCCCTTTCTCTGAGGCAGCCTGTCTATCACTCCAGAGGTCCCTCCCGGATTGTGAAATCTCATGGAGAGGGCTTCAGGTGATAGGTAGCCTGAGGGAAATGCTTTTCCTCTGGAGGTGGTTGGTCCAAGGCTTGGGGGTGGGCACACCTTG